>PVKM010003855.1:19834-55256 GCA_004027735.1 Carollia perspicillata
AGTGCCACAGTCCTGTCCTTCAGCTGATAACTTCAGAGGACTCCAACATGTCTTCTTCTCGGAGCCTAAGGTGATCAGACAGAGAGTGAGAGAGAGAGAGAGAGAGAGAGAGAGAGAGAGAGAGAGAGGGAGAGAGGGGTGATTCATTTGCTCTATTGCATCTTATAACTGTGGCTTTGAGAATTTAATCTGTCAAGATGTGAAACCATAAACAACATTACTGGAACTCTCTCATCTTCCAAGCCAGCCACGTAATCTACAAACCCGTCTGCCCCCTCACTTTCTGCTTTCCCCCCTGGCACACTAGGACAACAGCTTCCACTGTGCTCTGCATCCCTCTTACGTTGCTTTCTTAAGGTCTTCTCTTCTTTCTCCAAGTTCCATCATTTTTCCCCTGGCTATTGCGTCAGCTCTGTAGGCACGGAAGTCTCCTCCACTCTTTCCCCTTCTAAAGGCGGTCCTTCTTTGTGACCCTGTCCCATTATGACTTCTGCCCCATTTCTAAAACGATTCTGCACTCAACTGTCTCCATCTCTTAACATCTCATTTATGTTTCAACCTATTCTGTTCTGGCATAACGTCCCCACTACTCAACTGAAACTACTGTTCCCAGACCTGCTGTAGGTAGTTTCAGTGACACCATCCTGCGCTCCTCCTGCCCTGATGGTCAGCACTTTTCCTGCTCCTGACTTTGCTTCCAAGATGCCACACTCGACCCCAGCCACTCCTTCTCAGTCCCCTGTGCTGGCTCCTCACCCTCTACCCCACTATTAAAGGCTAGAATGTCCCAGGACTTGGTCTTTCATTTCCTCTCTACCACCATTCATCACTGATAATTTCTTACAAGCTTGTGGATTTAAGTACCACCGATTTGACGATCATTTCAAATTCCTATATCTGATCTTTGGGGGGTATTTTTGTTGTTCATTTCTTTTTTTTTTCCTGGCTCCAGATTTATCTGTTGTTTAACATTCTGATTCATATGTTAACTGACACAACCAAATAAATCCTGTTAATTTACTGCAAGCTGGCCCTTTGCTAAACTTCCTAGTCTCAGTAGGCACGACCATCAGTCCCCCTCTGCTCCTCAATGTAGAATTCAGGAGTCATCTTTGGTTTTTTCCTTTTCCTCCCTCCTAACATCTCATCCATGAGTATCACAGTTATTTCTCCTCCCAATTATATTTCACTTCCATTCTAATTACCAATTGCATTGTCACATTTCTGGTTCCATTGACCTCATTTACCTTAATACCTTACCTTTGAATAGGTGTCTCCCCTTCTCACCCCCATCCAATATGTTCCTTACACAGAGGTATTTTAAAATGTTAATCAGGGCATATCATTTCTTTGGGATGTTTTTAGGGATGTCCCATGGAACTTAACACAAAACCCTGCTCTTTATGGTGGCTTCCTCCCCCGTCCATCTCATGCCCCTCACTCCTACTCCTTCACAATCGTCCAGCCACATCCACTTATGCACATCTAGTTCTTTTGTGCCTCGGAGCCTTTGCACGTGCTGGTCCCTCTGCTTTGACAGCTTGTCACAAAGTTGAGTTCTTTAAGTTTTAGTGAAAATGCACACTTTTCAGAGATGTCTGTCCCAACCATCTTATACAAAGTAACCAGGCCAGTCTCCAAATGATCACTATGATATCATCCTACTTATTTCTTTCAGGGTTTTTATCAGGGTAAATACAGTCTAAAACTGTATTTTTAATCTAATTATTTATTGTTTATTTTATGTCTCCACGCTCTACAATAGCACTCTCTGAGAGAATTTTCTGCAATGTTGAAAATGTTCTGTGCTGTCCCACATAGTAACTACTAGCCACGTATGGTCACTGGTCACTTGGAATTTGACTAGTGGGGCTGAGGAACTGAATTTTTTATCTTAATTAATTTAAATTTAGATGTAAATAGCTACATGTGGCTAGTGGCTACTGTAATGAACAGAATGGCTCTCAAATGTGTATTCCATGAAGGCAGGGATCTGTGTTTCATGTGTGCATTGCTGTTGTCCCGAATGCTTGCAAAAGTCTTGAAACCCAGACAATGCTCAGTAATATTTGGTTAATGGTAAATGAATGAGTGATTTCTGGTTGGAATGAAAATCTGGGAAAAGAAAGAATCATTCCTAACCGTGACATGCTTTGTAAGTGACACAACCCTCCTTCTAGAAATGTGTTTGACTAGATATGGCTTTCCTGAGATCTTTAATTAGGATTCTGAGAGAGAAACCCAATATCGTAAATTAAATTTTTTGACCATGTTGAAAACACGCTTGATTCTTTTGCTGTGTTTTGTTAACCAGCGATACAATTATGCTATCTGTGGAGTTATCATATGTAATTAATGAATTAATCCATTTACTTAATTCACAGGCAGAAAGATACTGTTTTCTAGTGTTGTCTACTAATTATGCAGTAAATCAAGGCTTTGAAGAGTTTCAACAACCATTCATTTTTTATGAATTAATCTTTCTTTGGCTTTCTTCTCTAGGGGTGAACAAATAATGCAAACATAGACCCAAGGATACATGAAGTCTGAATGCTAAGAGCATGTAAAAAAAACATAACTGAATATGAAAGTGTATGGAATTAATTTTCAAGTGGTATACTAATGTCACTGGGCATGAACAGGGTCAGTCTGTGCCAAGAACAGGAGAGGCCCTGTGGGGCGAGATCAAATAAGTATTAAGGCCTTGCTTTCTTGGAAAAAATAAGCTAAGTGAAATAAGTAATCAGTAAAAAAGGATAAGAATATGCAAATAATAAGTATAAATAAAAAAACAGAATGCTTGGCTCAAACACAACTTTACCATTTTGATATTGATACCAGTATAAGACTAACTACCACCATTACTACTACTATTTATATTACTACTGCTACTGACTATTTACTACTACTATTTATATTACTACTGCTACTGCTATGCTACCAGTTTTTGAGAGCCTACTATGTGTCATAAACTATACTAAACACTTCACATACATGGTTCTATTTAGTAATCAGATCAATTCTATATGTTGAATATTTATTTCTCCATTTTATAGATGATAAAACAAGCTCAGTTTAGACTCATAGTTTGTGAGTGGCGGAGCTGCAGTCCAGCCCTGAATAAATCTGACTCCAAAGCTTGAACTCTTAAAAAGTAAAAAGTTAAAAATCTGATATTTTCTGTGGCATTCAAGTACAGATATGTGAGAGCTTCTAGGTGTGTGGAATATAATCCAGTCTTGAGTATGACACTTTAAAAAAGGTGTTTCTCTTTTTATGATCCAATTGTCAGTTACTACTCATAGTGTAGAGCAAAGGGAAAGCAGGTCATGTAAATTAATAAGTAAGTTAGGTGTGAGACAGTATGGAGTGGTGGGGCCTATGGCAAAATAAAAAACATATGCCTAACCAAAGGCACTAAAATTCATTTTAAGATGCTGTTCTGGGTTGAATTGAATCTCCCTCAAAAAATACATGTTGAAGTCCTAACTCCTAGCACCTTACAATGGAGCATCATTTGGGACATAGGGCCACAGCAGATATAATAAGTTGAAATGAAATCATGAGGGGAAATAAGGGAAGTATGGTGGGCTCCTAATCAAATATGGGCAGTGTATATATAGGAGAAGAAGAGACACAGATAGAGAGGGATACAGGCAGGATGCTATGTGAAGACAGAACATTACAGTAATGAATACACAAGCCAAGAAACACCAAATATTACTGGCAAACCACTAAGAGCTAGGAAGAGGCAAGGAAAGATCCCCTAAAAGTTCCAGAGGGAGTGTGGTCTGCCTGACACATTGATTTTGGACTTCTAACCTCCAGAAGTATGAGAAAATACATCTCCATTCTTTTATGCCACCCAGTCTGTGATACTTTGTTAGAGCAGCCCTAGGAAGAGAACACAGGTGCACTGAAAGGACCATCTATTGTCTACATGAGCATATCAAGTATAGTTGATTTGAACCAACTTAAAGCCTTGATTAAATGATCTATAGGACAGATATTACCACAGATCATGAGTAAATAAAAGCCATTAAGGCAAAGCTCTGCATTTCTCTGATTTCATATAACATAGAACATTTAGTATGTGCTCTATACTGTACTAAGTGCTTTGTAAATATTAACTCACTCATTACTCATAATAATCCTATTCATTAGAAATAAGTACTACCACCTCCACTTATACACAAAGAAATGTACCCACATAGAGGTTAAGTGACAATCATGGTCACATAGCTAGTAAGTGGCAGAGCTGGGATCAAACCCAGGTACAGTCTGGTGCTGGAGTCTGTGTTCTAGACCACTGTGCCATGCCAAGGTGCCTGAAGATGGGCATCATTCATCATCAATGCTGTAACTCCACCTTTAGTTTTAGTGACTAGAGGTGAGTGAATGTCACACTTCCCCTACCCCCATGAGTCTGTTCCAGAGGCTCTGATTACCATGCTCCCTTACAGTAGGGCATGATGTCTTTTGATTTGTTTCCTGGATATGGAATGGGAGCAGCATCAGGCCAACTGGTCCCCTTCTGCAATAGCCATGACTTACTCACAGATCTACAGAAGGAAATTGGGAGGTTGCTAATAACATCTCTTCTAACCCTGCATTAACATCTCGGGAATTAACTCTTGGATATATTCAAGATCCTAGTGGATCTGCCATGAGGCAGAGTTGAGATGAACCCGCATGAGTTTTTCCTTTTCCCAGTGCAGTTGGCTTGAACACATTTGCGCAGGCCCCTTTCTGGATGGCAACATGGACAGTATGCATTGAGCACCAGCAGTCTAACAGCAGACTTCGTCTTCCAGATCTCCAACTTTCTTTCATCCTGGGTCCTCTGGGTCACTACCTGACTCAGGTCTGGGAACTGGTGAGGAGCTATTGGTCTCTGGGTTGATGACTCAAGTTGGACTTCTAGTCACCAGACTTGGAGGTCTTGGATTATTTATTAAATAAACCAAGAAAGACTTAAAGGTCTGTGCTTATTAATTTTAATCCTTGCTGCCCATGGTTGTCTGTGGGTCAGAATGGTCTCAAAAGTTTTGATTGTCCCTCTGGCCCTGATACCTAGAGACAGTTGGCATCTGCCCACTAAAGTTAGGGGGAGTTTGTACTGTTGTTTCTAGGAGTGTTGCCATGCTAGAATGAAGAGCCAGGATGGTTCTTACTATGGTTTTGTGCTCAAAGCCTTCCTGAATGAGGAAATCTTCTGGACTCTCTAGTAGAGCATAGCTGGAGAGGGAGTAGGCAGAAAATACCTGATAGAAACACACCAGCATTTCAGCCTCCCTGTCTTTAAATTCATTCCCCTACGTTTGTGGTTCTTAAACCCGATCATTCATCAGAGTCTCCTGGAGGTCATGCTGAAACACAGTGTGTTGTGCCCCTAACCCTAGAGTTCCTGATTCAGGAGGTCTGGGGTGGATCCCGAGGGTCTGCACTTCTAACAAGTTCCCAAATGTTGCGATGCTACTGGTCTGCACACCACACTTTGAGAGCCATTGTTCTACATTGTGGCACAGGATTTCTGGCTTTCCAACGTAATTTACTGAGGAGCTCATGAAATCAGTGTATGCAGTAACCAACCTAGAGAGCTTTTAGAACCACAGCCCGCTGTCTGAGCTAACACTTTGAGGACAAACGTTCTGAAGGCTCACTCATGTCAAAGAATTCAGACCGATCCAGGTCAAGTGCCTTTGAAATCCATCCCCATAAGTAAGCCACAGAATTTTATGATATGTTAGCGAGTTGTGCAACTCTTTTCTTGGCTCTGACTCCATGTTTTCCACCCCAGTCCATGCTGAGATCAGGATTCAGAACACTGGCCTGCAACAGTTGCTGGGGTGGGTGGGGTAGAGAGGACACTGCCGCTGTCAGTCTCCTCTCTGCTTCCTCAGGCAATGAAAGAAGTAGGGGAGTAGTTCAGGGGAGTTTTTTTCAGAGGCTGTTGATGGGTTCAGGGTATTGCGAGCACTCTGAATTCTCTCCAGATATCACCATTCCTACTGTCAGGAGTCAGGCCACTAGCTAACCCTTCATATAAATGCTTTACATAGCTATGAATTCAACTGTCACTATAATTCAGCAATCTTGTGAATCTCACCTGGGCTTTGTATTTTGGTGATCTTAGGCCTTACCTATATGATGCAAGAGATTTCTTTCACTATGATCAAGATAATCTCTGAATTTTCTTTGGCACGTTGAAGGCGAGAGCTTATGTATTCCAATTTGTCATCCTCTCACCTTAAAGGTAGCCAGTGCTGACTTCACTGCAGTCCTCGTGCCTGTAAGTGGTTCCATGGAACTGAAATGTGTACCTAGATTTTTGTTTCCAATGGGCATGTGATGCCGAGCATTCGGAGTTGATGACTTGTTATGTTGCCACTATGTCCCAGTGTCTCTTGCCTAATTAATAATTAGGCAAGATGTCTTCAGTGGTTATTCAAATATTACACAATTTCCTGATGCCATTAGCTACCCCCTACTCCGTATTCCTATTTTCGTATCTTGGTTCTTTGGTTGCAAACCAAAGATCTTAAGAAAAAAGATGAAGCAACCCAAGTGCCCATCAATGGATGAGTGGATAAAAAAGTTGTGATACATTTATGCAGTGGAATATTACTCGGTCATAAAAAGGAATGAAATCTTACCATTTGCAAGAGCATGGATGGACCTACTGGGTATTTCTATGTGATATAAGTCAGACAAAGGCAAATGCCATGTGATTTCACTTGTATGTGGAAGCTAACAAGAAAAATAAATGAACAAACAAAGTAAAAACAGACTCATAGATACAGAGAACAGACTGATGGTTTCCAGAGGGGAGGGGAATTAGAGGGTTGGGTGAAAAACGTGAAGAGATTAAGAACTACAAATTGGTAGTCAGAAAATAGTCCCAGGATTATAAAGTAAAACATAGGGAGTATAGTCAATAATATCGTAATGGCCATGTATGGTGCCAGGTGGGTACTTGAAATACTGGGGAGGATCACTTTTTAAAGTATGTAGATTGCCTAATCGCTATGCTACACACCTGAAACTAATACAAAATAATAGTGAATGTAAACTGTAATTGAAAAACAATTTCTATAAAAAAAAAAGATCCTAAACATAAAGAACATATCGTCTTACTAAATGGATATCAGAGAGCCCTTAGAATCAGTGGAAAAGCTCAAACTGTAGCTTTGGGAAGTACTATAACTAGGACAGCTCTGGATAGAAAAGTAACAGAAATTAATGGGCAGGGCCTTTAGGGGAGCAAGGTCAAAATGAATGACCTGCAAGTGTTTTCATCTTTGAGGTATTGTGCTCAATACTCACATTCCAGGAGGGAGGAGACTAATGGTTCCTTAACTGTGTGCCCATCTTTTTGCCAGGAGACTATCTCCGTAGTATGTGTGAATGGGTTTTGTAAGTAACAGCAACTTTACATATGTTTGGGATATTTTGGGGGGAAGGTAAAATTTTCAGCTTTGGGAGAGACTAGTGTCTGAACTGTCTTTGTTCTTATTTTGGCTACTGTGAACACAAAATTATATGTACCTTCTTAATACATCACAACATCTTTTAAGGACAGCAAAATGAAGAGGAACATGAGTGGGTTTTAATATCCACGAATGTAATAGTGTAAATCTCCCTTTAAACTTAAACCATATGGGTTTGTGGAGCAGTTGAAAATGTCTGAAAGGCATTAATAGCCTTGACTAACTAGAAACAGACATCAAGCTAAGCACACAAACAGCCAGAAAGCCAATGGGATGATAGAGACGTACAATAAATACAATCAAAAAGACTCAGCCAAATGTAAAATGCAGCCCATCAGAGGTAAAACCTTTACCTATTATTAATTATGACAGTAATTTCTATCTCATCACATTTCACATAGCAACTGTAACCAAGAACGTCTGCATCTTAAACCAAAGGTGCCTCATATGCTGAAGGGAGGCAGGACAGGAGCACCTCTCTAGGAGCTACGGAGCGTGGCTGAGCAGCATCCAGGCTTTCACGCAAAGCACCGCTTGCCTTATTTGATGGTGAGAAAAACATCTTTTGTATTACACAATGATATGCCATTCTAAATAGAGTTGGAACACAAAGGGAGGGTCATGTAAAGGTCCTAAGTTTCTTTAGTGGCATATTCTATGTTTTATATTTCAACAAAGGCCATTAAAAAATGATGTCCTTTTTTCCTAAGTACCATTTACCCAAAGTAGAAACAATCATAAATATATGGCATCTAGAAATAAGAGGACAAACCAGTCACAAAAGGCCAAGAACTTTTTGATAAGCAGGATTTTATTTACAATCAGATCTCTCATGATTTCTCTCATGTCTATTCAATCGAATGTCTGCTCTCCAGACTTCCCTGGTGTGTCTCTTCACATGAAATTACAGAATCTTTGTACCTGTTTTTCAAGTCTTTAGCCCCATATCTAGGCTTGAGGTCTTCATTGTCACTGGTAAAGATCTTGCTCTTGATCTTTTAAGAGTAAACATGTGGTGAGTCATGTGAGAGCTCCTAGTGGTTGAGATAGTTTTCCCTGACAAACCATAAGTTGGTGCTTAGTTGGAGTATCTGGATCATGCCCAGCTTTGTATAACCACTGCTAACAAAACCCATCCTTTTTTAGGGTGTCTTATGTATGCACTGAACACCTACTAAACATCTGATGTACATCACCTCATATGTTCCTTACTCCAGTCACATCTGGTAGTACTGCAGTGGACATCTATTGTTTTGATAATTCCGTATGTGAGCCCCATGTTCCCAAGGTGTGCATGAACACTTGCCTCACCCCGGCTCCTTTGCAGCTAGGGTGGTTATGTGTCATAAATTCAACCTAACTGATCCACCCACGCAAGACTTCATCAGAATTGAGATAAGAGATTCTACATGGGTGAGGAGGGGCATTCATTTTCTCTCTCTCTCTCTCTCTCTCTCTCTCTCTCTCTCTCTCTCTCTCTCTGTGGGGCATGATGAAAGCAGAAATGGGAAGCATCAGAAGACATCTTTTCAACTTGGGCTCAGGAAGTAGTGTAGTAGTAGCTTCCTTGTTCATCCAGTTCTTCCTCATGGCTTAGGGGGTATTGTTTATTGTTCCTGAAACTTTAGAATTGAGCCTGTTACTTTATTGCTCCTACTGATTCTATGAACTGCCTAATATTCTTAAAATCAATTTCACCTTAAAATAACCAAAATAGATTCTGCTACTTGCAACTAAAAAACCCAAGCAGTACAGTACTACTAGTACTATCCTCCTTTTAAGCATGAAATAAATTGAGGCTCATGGAAGCTAAGTAATTTGTCTAATGCCACACAAGAAATAAATAAGTATTGGAGCTAGAATTGAAATCAATGGCTCTTTAGTACTTTGTACCTTTAACTTTCTCCCCAGAATAGGCAGCATTCTGAATTGTTAACAGTCATGTATTCTTCAGGACATATTTGTGCCTGATTCCTTTTTAAAGACAAGTTTCTAAAACCTGAGAAGATGGTGTGCTGTGAGAAGAGAAAAGATGTCATAAAGTAGAAAGTATTTCATGGTCTCAGGAGTCACACTGCTGAAGCCAGAGAAGAAAAAGGAGATCTGGGATAGTCTGGGGGGATAAATGTACAAAGCAAAGTTCGGCACGTTAAACTCTTTTTCATAGAATCTTCCATTTGAAGCCTATTTATTCTGCCCACGTCTTTCACAAAGCATAATCTGAAAATCAGAGAATATAATAGTAGATGATATCAAAACTCCTTTAAACTACTGTATTTTCATGAAAGAGATGATGGTTTGTGTTATGATATTTGGTTCAGATAAAGTAAACTTTCAAAGTATGTGTTGTTTAATTGTTTTGAATTTTTAATAATATTGTCCTACCCTACCCCCCACCGTCACCCCACCATTGTAGCTTGTATTGACTATTGGAACACACAGTCCTATTTTTCTGTATAATGAAGGACTTTTTTGGCTTGCATCATTAGAAAAAAACTCTGAATTCCTTCTTGCTTATCGTCTCCCCATATTGTTTGTAGTTATATAACTCTCTAGAAATGTTTTGTTCAGTGTCATTGGACTTCAGATTTGGCTTATTTTCAAGGTTCAGTAAAATGAGTTTCAATGTTCAGTAAAATGTCCATGTGCTGTGAATAGGCAAACATTCTTGGTTTGTAAGAAAGCTATTTTTGTTTGTGCTCTTGGTGAATTGCTTTTGTTGTGAACCTCCTATTGCCCTTCTTTGTTCCTTTATTAATTAGATGCTTAAATGTGTCTTTTAAAAGCTAAAGTTTCCATTATTATATTTATATCATGCTTTCATTATTACTACATATGAGTTATCCATCATTCTTAAACTTCAATTACTTTTTCCCCAGTGCTTATTAAACATAAAGTGCCTGGAAAGAATAAGGTTCAATTTGGTGGAGATGGGTTTTCTTTTCCTTAAAGCCTCTCCAAAGATTATAGGTTCAGGAATTTAACAAAAGATTTTCAAACTGATGCCTAATAGGCTACTGTAACAATCAAATCAACTCAGGACAAGAGGACTCACTTCAGATCTTTCAATGGAGGGAAGATTATAAAGATTGTCCCTGACTTATGATGGTTCAACTTACAATCTTTTGACTTTACAATGGTGTGAAAGTAATACACATAATTATATATTTTATTGTAAAAAAAGGCTTTGTGTTAGATAATTTTGCCCAATTCTAGGCCAATGGAAGTGTTTTGAGCACATTTAAGGTAGACTAGGCTAAGCTATGATGTTCATTAGGTTAGTAAATGAATTTTCAGCCTTGAGTATATTCCATTTATGACCCCATTATAAGTCGAGGAGCAACTGTATTGGGAAATAGTTGGAAAGATATTATAAGAACAGGAGAGAGCCCTGGCTGGTGTAGCTCAGTGGATTGAGCGCGGGCCTGTGCGAACCAAAGGATCGCGGTTTGATTCCCAGTCAGGGCGCATGTCTGGGTTGCAGGCCAGTGCCCATCAGGGGACCCACGAGAGGCAACCATATACATTGATATTTCTCTCCCTGTCTCCTTCCCTTCCCCTCTAAAGATAAATAAATAAAATAAAATAAAAAAGACCAGGAGAGAAAAGAGGAAATGGTGAGCTAGCCCAGATATTAACTGCAACAGAAAATTGCTCTTATCTCTAGGGCTGGAAGGACCAATGGAAGAGGTGGTGTAACCAGAACCCAGATGCTCACAGATTCCCTCCAGGAAGCTGGAGGGAGAAAACATGAGAGAAAACATGCAGCCACTGCTAGAGACACAGCTCAAAGCAGACACACATGGGGAGACATACATGGGGTTTTCCTCTTCTACCACATCCGCTTTCCTGCCAGGACCTCCCATGGATGGAGTCTAACTGCAACCCAGTTGGCAAGGAACCTGGGAAATACGTGTTTTGGGTTTTTGTGACACATAGCAGAGTGGGGAAAGGGTGGGAAATCGCTTGAAGAACTAACAGTCTGATGACTACCACGGTAGCCTAAGAAAAAGTTGGAACTGGAGCAGGATTATGTCTGAAACTGCTTCCACTTATCTTCTGCCTGTAAGTTATTTAATGGGGCTTTCTGGAGGCAAGTGTTCCGTGAGTGTTCTCACTGTAGAAAAAGCTATTCTGCTAATACACACAAAAAATGTTCTCTTATGTCATCAAATGATAGTTACTTTTTAAATATTAGTTTATTTGCCTTGCCTTATGATGAGCTATTTATTTTTCTGTCTTCTATATATAGAACCAAGATAGTATCAGTGCTAATGAAGTCTTATAATAACAATTATTATTAGCATACCCTTATTCCATAAAGTGGCAAGTTTCCGGGATGCCTTCAACTCCATTTCCATTATTATAATCATGTAATGCAATAGCATCACATTAAAATTTCAAAGAAGTTTTCTCTGTTCCCTGGTAAATTAAAATCTTTACTTGTTTACAGATTCCAATTCCTATTTTTAGTTACAAAATGGGGCAGATACATGGGCCTTCTGGTTGATGATGCCGAAGGTCGCAAAAAGGAAATGCGGTAGAGGATATTTCGTGGAAGCGCTGAGTGATGGTCACTGACCGAGGTGTGTCAAATGCAAATTGGAGAAAATGGTGGAGACCTACTGGAAAGGGGCAGCAGGAGACAGGGAACTGGCAGTGGAGACAGGGCACTTAGGTCACCCCACAGATGTTCAACAAGCACCTACCATATGTAGGCAACAGAGGGACAGAAAAAGGTGAAACACGCTCTATGCTTCTGCAGCTCTTATGTTCTAGGGGAAAAGAAAAAACAAGTTTGAAATCTATGATCAGTTCAGGTAAGGAGGAGGCAATCTTTGCTGACTGTGTAACTTGGTAACTAGAAGGGGGTGGCCAGGACATTCCACTCTGAGATGGTGACTTGGCTACTGAGAACTGAATGAGGACCTTAGGAAGCAGCATTGCAGGCAGGACATGATCCTAGAGCCACGACAAACTTGGCACTTCTGAAGACGCAGAAGGCAGCCACATGGCCAGAATGCAGGGAGGGAGGGGGAGATGAGATGGGCTGGCTGCTGCTGCAGCTGCATTTTATTAAACCCACAAATTAGGGTGGAACCATTATTCCAGGATGACTGGTTAAACAGATAACACTGGGTTGTAAAGAAGTGACTCCATTTGCCATGGTTGGTGTCGGGTGCTTAAAGGAGACAAAGATGAATAAAGGAGAATGCCTGCCTCTTGAGATGTCCAGCTAGACAGGGAGGCACCAGAAACAAAAATGACTCAGGGCAGGAAAGACACAGCCAAAGAGCAATGGTTGCATAGAAGAAAAACATTTGAAGAAGGCAGCAAACCATTCAAAAGAACATTATTTTCTTAAAGAAATCTAAGGTGGATCGCAGTGTTTTAAATGTGAAACAAATAATTCAACTTTGGTCAAATGTTACAAGGGACTGCTTGATCCAAACCAGAATTTGGATCATAGAGTTTTAGAGCTAGAAGGGACATTAATTATCGCTGAGTTAAAATCCTGTATTTTTCTAAAGAGGAAATAAGAGAGGTCAAATTACTAACTCAAGGTCAAGAAACTGACACCTGTCCATGAATCTTTCTAAAAATATAATCTTGCTTCTTTTTTCAACATATAATAATAACATGGTCATGGGTGTCAGCTTCAACCAATGCTCTGCAGTTCTGAAACACAATTCAAAAGTATGGTTCTGCTGACTTCATTCAGTCATTCTTTCATTCATTCAACAAATATGTATTGGAAATATGCCTGTCAAATGCCATTGAACACCTACATGCTATAGAGCATTTCAGGCTAATTGTTGCACTCCTAACAGTGAATCAAAAGGAAAGTTGAAAGTGTACAATTATTATTTCCCATGGCTGAACATAATGGAAAGTTAGAAGTCACCATAAACAAAACCATGATTTTCCTCAAACCTGATGGTAACTCTGGGCTTCCTTTCTATGAATAGGTTGGTCCACTCTAAATGGACCCCACTGCACTTCTTTAAGGCACAGTTACTAAGTAACCATCCATAAACAGCTGATGTTGGGCTTGCTTGATCTAGATGAGCAAACTTCATCCTGGGGCATTTAAAGATATGTCTGTGAGATGACTAATAGCCTATATGGAGAGCGAAATGCTCAGCTGCTCAGAATTCTTAGCAGGTCTCTGAATTCTGTCTAAAAATATTGGCAGCAACATCTGCCCTCATTGTCAACACATGCTGAGAAGGCTTTAATATTCACCCAGAACAGGTAGGCTCTTGGCTTTCAGGGGTTGAATAAAGATCCTCTACCCAGCAATTTATGTAGACTGCATTTAAACTTCTTTAGAGATACTAAAAACTGCTGGAAATTTAAATTCTAGTTTCAGGAAGATTGTTGTTTGTTAAAGAAATCATTCATTGGGAGTCAAGAGGTACATTGTAGCTCACATCTCCTGTGCTATGATCAAGTCGGTGGCTTTAAATGGCTTTCTGTCCATCCCCTATATACTCTTTGCTGTACTCCAGGGGTCACCTGTGGCCATATGTGAATGGTCTTCTGAGCCCCGAACATATACATTTTTTAACCCCAGTGCCTTTTGTTCATACTATTTCTTCTGTCTGGAATCTCATTCCCTTGTTTCTGCACCTAAAATAAAATAAAATAAAATAAAATAAAATAAAATAAAATAAAATAAATCTCTTGCTTATAATTTAAAGCTTAGCTCTAAATTTACTTCCAATTTTCATCAGGAAAAATGATCGTATCCTCCCTAGTATTCTGTAACTTTATATTATGTCCAACACCTAACTATGTGCCATATACTTTTATATGATTAATTTAATTCTCACAATGAATTTCCCTCATTTAGAAAGGAGAGAATGTGAGCCCAGATCAAGTTGCTAGCAATTAGGAGAGCTGAGATTCAAACCTATGAACACTTGACCCCAGACATCATGGTTTAACTTTTACCTTTTAGCTATCTGGCCTCTACCAGCCAAACAATCAGAACTAGTTTTATAGATCTCTACTTATACCATGGAAGGTGAACTCTTTGAATCAAAAGGCCAAGATCAAGTGAAGCTAGAGTTTGATGAAAAAAGAACAGTCCACTCTACAAACTTGAGTTATGTTCTACCATGTTGGTAGCACAGTTGAGATCTGTTATAATAAAAAAAAAAATGTTAATTGGGCAGGTTTGGAACTAGAAAGCACGATTTGTTATGAACACACAAATTTTGATACTTTTGTTTCTTAGTTTTGCTATCTGTAATCTATAGAAGACACACAGAAGGCAAGAGGTCCATGAATGATTCTCTCCCATTTTTCTAGATTACTTACTTATTCAATTAATGCTTAGTAAGCATCTATTGTGTTCAAGTCACTAGATACAGAGGGTTCATAGAGATATAAGGTAAAATCTATGCCTTCAAAAATACACATAAATGAGATAAGTCATGTACATCCATAATGGATGTACATCCATAATGTAACTGTGTAACTATTCAATTTTAAGGGAAATGCCATTTATATCT
The DNA here is from genome assembly GCA_004027735.1 of Carollia perspicillata. Classification (NCBI taxonomy): domain Eukaryota; kingdom Metazoa; phylum Chordata; class Mammalia; order Chiroptera; family Phyllostomidae; genus Carollia; species Carollia perspicillata. Next base: position 34,845 of record PVKM010003855.1, read on the forward strand.
TATTAATCCAGATTCACACTTTTAATCCATCATCAGTTTGCAATACATTTACACTCTCATGTCCAGGAGGAAGTAAGTTGAAAGTGAAGAGAAGCATGCAAAGCATAGAAGGGATGCTAATGCATACAAAGAAAAAAAACAACCTAAGACACCATGATAGTCCTGAAAAATATCTCAAAAAATCATTTTCACTTCTGTTGCAAATGACAAGTGTTAACTCTGAATAGATAAAGTCAGATGGTGCACCATCCATAACATTGCCCAAAACAATACCATAGAGGTATATATTTCTTCCTTTCACATACATATGTAAGTACAACTTACCTATAGTTGAGGTTATCAGTGTCTGCCCCATCCATAACATTGCCCAAAACAATACCATAGAGGTATATATTTCTTCCTTTCACATACATATGTAAGTACAACTTACCTATAGTTGAGGTTATCAGTGTCTGCCCAGTCTGGGAGATTTTCCTATTCCCATAGCTCTTACTGTCATTCCTCTAGGCAAATTAGCAGAGCTCCATCAAAATGCATTCTTAATTCATAAGCAGATAATACTTGGAGCTGGCAGGTCTCATAGCTGTGTGCGGTGCTGGCATCCATTCCTCATCCAACACACCAGCAACTGCTCCACGGCCAAATCCCCTGTCAAGTCCTTCCCTACACTGTTTATGTCTCCTGCAGGGCCCCAGAATATATTTCGTGTATCTCATCTTTGTCAGTCCAGCACTAGAAGTCCAACAGTATTAGTTAGGAAAAATGGTAGTTTGCAAATGGGTTATTTCTTCGCATATTCCATACACTTGACCCATCCCTTACAATGCTGATCCTAGCATTTCCATCTAAAGACATTCCGTGGTCTTCAGTTGTCACTCCTGCACCAGGGGTCAAAGAACTCTGGCTGAAAATGACACCTTTGATCTCTTCAAAATGGAATTTATAGGTAAAGAGTTGTAATTTGATGAAGGTTTATTTATGTTTCATCTCTTGGTTGAAAGTGATATTATAAATTTGAAGCTGAATTCCTATTAAAAGCATCCACAAGACCATAAGGGCCTTGGGAGCAGAAACAGTGTGTATTCCTTGCACCTCGTACAAAGCTTCCAGAATGGGTGTTCGGTGCATCTGTGTTGGATCCCACTGAATTTAAAAAATGAGGTTCGTTTTGTTTATACTGCAGTTGGAAATCTGCTGATAATGTTATCAAAGTCCAGGGGGAAATTCTTGGGTTTTTAAAGAGCGTAGGTAGCAAGACAAACAGGATTTGCATTGGTTGGAAGAGTTTTGCCTTGAGTTCCCAAATTCCTGGGAAAGCCTTCGACCCACCTATTCAGACATTCATCTCTCCCTCTCTGCTATGAATTCCACCGCATGCAAATACTGAACTATTTAAGTTTGCGCTAGGATAAAAACACAAGCAAAATTGTGTTTTTTAAAAAGTAAAAGATGCTGCAACCCCTTTTGCTCTCTTTATAGCAGAGCGTTTGACCTTTGCACAAAATCCCTTCCACAGTCTTGAAATTTAAGTGCATACTTTAAAGTTAATCTGCGTTGTCAAGCCTGTGATAAGTGCAGGGAGATATGGCAGTTGTGCGGAGTGCAGGAAGGGTGAGGTCCTGCTGTTCCTTTCTGTATTCACTTTATCAGCCAGAGGAGTAAGTTTTCCCCTGAGGCTCCCTTCGGCATGGTCGTCATTTTTCAGCGGGGGAAGAGAGCAGCCTTCCCAACAGAAGAGAAAGGATCTGCTACTTTAAATTTTCAGCAGGCAACTGGCATTTTATTATTTACGTATTTCATGTCATTATGTTGGATAATATAACAAATGATGCAATCAGATCCACGGGAAATTTAAAGTGGTGTACACCTGTTCTCACCTGGGAGAGGAGCAATAGCTCATACACAACTTTCCCAGCTGAAAACCAGCCGTACACAAAGCCTCTGCTTAGAACCTACTCTCAGACTGACAAATAGGCCAAGTTGGAGAACATGAAATAAATTTCTTTAACCTTTTTGCATGAGATTCAGACTTGATTTTTTTTTTCCCATAAAATGGCTTTTCTCTTATTAGAAAATGTTTTCTAGGGGGTAGCAAAATTGATTCACTCAACTGCCACTGAGGCAGAAATGTGGAAATCTCATATAAATCACAAATGCTTTTTTGAGCTCCTGGATGAATTTGCCTGCTAGTCCCAGAGATAGATCCACTTATCAGTAATGTTTCTTTTATTTGGAAATTGTATGCAGAGGAAACATACCGTAATTGTGTTTTCTGCAGTGAGTGAACCAGGAAAATATATTTTTAAAAGAAATTAATTCTGGGTCATGCAAAAAGCCAAGCTCACCCCTTGCCCCTTTTTAATACCTTTGGAAAATGTGGAAATTATTCCCCCCAAAATAACTTAAATATATAGCTAGTCTAGTGTGTAACTGCTCTTTGTGAGTCCTACTGAGACAGTGTCAGGATTGGTGGGCCATAGGGATACTGGACACCCCATTCACAGCCAGTCATTTGTTCCTGGGCCAGGTTCAAGAAAGATGATGGACATTCGGGCAATATCCCACCTTTTTCAAACGCATTGGTCCCACATGCTAATGAAGTCTTCTAGCTAGCTAAGTGTATCTAGTAGGGCTGGCAGATAGAGAACAGCCCCTTAAATTTGAATTTTAGATAAACAGATAAACTCTTAGCATAAGCATTTCCCAAATATTATATACTACAGATATAAAATGTAATCCATGTCCCCCCATAATATCTAATCTAGTGTGGCAAGGCATGCAGTCATATGATGAAATATTAATTACACTAAAAAATATACTAGATATTATACATACACATGTGAGGTATTCACGTGGCAACCTTCTCATCAGGTGAAGTGGCCAGATAAGGGTTTGTCAATTTTGTATTGTTTAAATTTTGTTTTTAACAATGGGAATGTATTACTTTTATAGTCAAAAAGGCATATAGTTGTATTTTGAAAAAAAAATGTAAGTTTGAATCAAATTGAAACATGAAACCATGAAGCAACTCATAGCGACATTCAAGAAGAACCATAATGTAATGGAAATACTTTTTAAAAATTCTAAGCCCATCACTCATATTTCCTGAGTTTGAGGGATAGGGTTTAGGACTGAGAGTAACTTAAGGAAAAGACTGCAGCACCTCAGTCGGAGCCCTTTTCCATGGCAGGTGGAATATTCCAAGGCCATTGCAACAAGTCAAGAGGAGCATCACATCTTGATATAGTTCACTTCTTTCTGACCTGATGGACAGGTACAGAAATAGGGAATAAATTGCTGGGAGCTACTGATGCATTTGGATCTAGCTCAAGCCAGCATAACTACATGGGCCTACTAGAGAATAAACTGATTAACCCGAAGAGCTTCTTTCTAAGCAAGAGGTGAGTTCCTCAAAAAGCCAAGACCTGAAAGGTGAAACACATGTTCTAAAAGGAACCAACATGGTCCCAAACCAGTGGAATTGTTTTCCTATGGAAGATTTCAATAAATGTGAAGTATGTGTGGTTCGTTGTATTATCGTACAAAGTCTGTTCTGCTCCCTCCTCCCGCCTGAGGAAGTTTATACTCAGACCTTGAGGTTTCTGCAGCCAAGAAGCAGGTCAAGAGAGCTGCTCAGCCCCCAGGGAGGATGTGTTTTCAAGGTATTGATATGTAGCCAAGGGGAAAGCTGGAAAAGAAAGGATCTCCCGGAGGCAGAACGAACAGCCACAGAGAATAATGGACTGGGCAGCTACTGCAGGGGCAGAACTAGGACCCACTGAAAGACAATTTTCCAGGGAATAGTTCAGGGTCATGGCTGTGTGCACCTCGCAGGCTCTCTCGGCATTGCTCCGGATCAGTGGCTGCTCAGGACTTCCCAGCCATTCCCTTGGCAGAAGCCTGTGTTTATGGTGGTTATCCTGTCACTGACTCCTTTTTAGTTCACACATCTCCAGATCAAAAGGAGCCACATGTAGATCTGGCGTGGGGTGTATCGCACAGATTGGAGGACACTGTTGTGTTTCTCCTTTAGGGAGGTACTGAGTGTATTTTGCAGACAGCAGGGAAGGAAGAAAATATTTGTGACCAAAACTGAGGACTATGGTAAGATTGTATGATTGTTCAAAATATTTGTCTCCTTCCCTCCAGTCGATTTATACATTCACATTCTATTGAAGTCCGTTTTTGTCATGGTATGTAAGCAGAAGACACATGCCACCATAAACAGAACTCCTCAGAGTCGCCGTATGGTTCTGCCACGCTCTTTCCCCTGCCACGCATGACTCACATCCCTCAGCTCTATCTACATCATCACCACCCTGGAGAAGGGAGTCAGGGAACAGACCTGCAGCCAACTCATGGTGAGCAAATAAAATGGTTTCAAAATAAATCATTGTCATTTAAACCAATACGATTTGCGAGTCTTCGGTTACCTCAACATATCTGAACCTAAAGCGAGAGATGCAGGATACACATTATCTGACCAAAGTAAATGTTATCTTATTAAAACTGTTTAGGGTCTCAGCAAATCTCCCTCTCCCCTGGGTTGAACATCTACTTCGTGTTTTTAAATTCTTCCTTAATTAAAAAGAAAGCATATGAATTTTCCTCAGAGTATACCTTTGACCACAATGCATAGTGTTGACATCACTGTTTTCTAAATATTTTTGTAACTCTACTTTTTACTGCCCCTTTGACATAAAAGTTGAGTTTTTAATTATTTTTTGAGGAGTTTGGCCTTTAAATTTTAAGTTGAAGTATTAATTTCTATTTTCTTTGTATTGACATTCAGAGCCTATATAAATTTAGCTTTTCAGAAGCAGTAAAGATCTTTGTTGACACATCATTTTTACAAATGGTCTATAGTTTCCTAAAATGTATTTTTGGAAAAGTCTAAATATGAATGTATATATAACATTAACTGTATTCAATTATAAAAATTATATTAGATGGCATATATCATTATTTGCTTTTTACCTGTATTATCTGTTTATGACTGCGTAGGTTAAGTATTTTGGCAAAATAGTGTTTTATATATTAGTTTTTGTATTTCTAAAAGTATTTGCTCTATGTATGTTGATGTAATATTTTTAATAATAACACTTCACACTAGTAATATGCATCTTAGTTTTTGTGCATTGTTATTTATGATTTTTTTACTCATTTATTTTCTATGTGAGCTAGATTCTCTCTCTCTTCCCTTCTCCTTATGATAAAATTCATCCTGACTCTAATTCAAGGAGAGTTTCCCTTTAAATTTTTTCCTTTAAATATTTATTTTTAAACTGAAGCTTCTCTAATTTAAAATGTAATATTTGTATTCAAAAACATATGAAATCATCAGGGTCAAGAAGAAACATTGGAGAGGGGACTCACATCTATCAAGCTTTTCCATAATGGAGTTATCATTTAGAAATAGTAATAATAATAATAAATCATAGCAGCAGGCACAATTTTCTGAGTCCTTGTTAATATGCTAAGCACTTTAAATAAATATATTCTGTAATTATTGAATCACCCTATAGCAAGTGTGACAATATCCAATGTCACATAAGAAAACTGAGACTCAGAGAAGATAGGTAACTTTCTTCAAACCGTATGCTGTCAAGTGATTGAGTCAGGATTTGTACACCAACCTATCTGTTCTTAGACAAGCGATTTTAAGGCGCTGGGCATCTGCATTGAGTACACTGACTGATCTTAGTGGGGGAAAAAATTAAGTAGCTTTGTTGTCATTGTTTGAAGTAGCACACGATTGATTTATCTACCCAAGAAGCCTCTAGAAGAAAGCATACACCTTTATAAATTCATCTTTATATAATGGGTATTTCATAAGAATTATAGACTTTTGTGAATTAGAATGATAACGTGTATAATCCTCTTCCTAGCTTGCTAAATGCAAACCTTAAACATTCTTTCCTGATTTTTTTATCCAGCATATTACCTCTTGGTGGAACCTCCAGCTCCCGAGTGAGCATTCCTAGTTTTCACACGCGTAGAATACGTTAAATGTTCGTGCAGTATTGTTGTTGCTCTTCCCCCACCCCACTTGCACACACTTATCTCCCAGAAGTAAATTTGAATAAAAAAAGATGATTACTTGCTCCCTTTATTTATCTGGTAAGCTATTTTAGCAGAAAGGTCTCACTTCAAACACATTACCCAAAATAGAGTTTCTCCCAGCTTCCCCTGTGCGCTAAACTGTAGCATTATATGCATGTGTGTCTCCATCAACTTGACCTTGCTAACAGGTTAAAGTACGTGTCATTCTTGGATTTTTGGATCCAAGGATATTAAATGTGAGTCTTGGCCTGTGCAACATTTCAGAAGAAAAGAATGTAAAGCCCTTACATTTTTCTTGTGATGCTTGAGAGGAGGAAAAGCAATAAGGTTTAGTGTGGTTGTATCAGGAGCAATTGGTTCAGCTTTTGTAACAGAAACACCTCAATTAACAGGGGCTTAAATGGCATAGGCATTTATTTTTTTACCATATAACAGAGCCATCACCGCAACTCTGCGTCATGAAGTTGCCAGGGGTGTTCTTCAGGTTTGTCTACCTTCATTCCTACGTAATACCTTCATTAGCACGACCCACAGCCGTGTTCATTTCTAGTGGGAAAGAGGAAAAGAAGAACGCGTTCTTTCCTATCAAGGATACAACCTGGAGGCTGCCCAAGTCACATCTTCACACATCCCATGGCCAGGCTTAGCTGCAAGGAAGGCATGGAAGGTCGATTTGCCGGATGGCCATATGCCACCAACTGTACAGTGAAGGGCACCTTAGCCTAAGCTGAAGAGTTCTGGAGATTGGTCACTCAACAGGGTGAGTGTCCTTAACATTACTGAGCTGCACACTTAAAAAATCCTCAAGATGGTAAATTTTACGTGTATTTTATCTCAATACAAAATTTAGGGGGGGAAATGTACCTTAAGCTAGATATTAAGAGACATGAGTTCTAATCCTGTCTATGAACTTGGGTGATTTTAACTTTATTGAAACTGAGTTTACTCATCTATCTACACAGTGAAGCCATGATAGGTCACTTTGTTTTTGTAGGGATAACACATTTACTTCTACATTAGCTATTTATCTTTAATAAAAGTGAACTTATTGGGGAAATGGATAGCAAAGTTTCACCCAAGTAAACCAGGTGAAAGAACTATGAGCATATTCACATACCAGGTCCAGTCTTGTCCATTCTACCATTGTGGTGAGTTGACTCTAACTGTTCTCTGCCTTTCTACTGTTTACATTAAAAATTGTTAAGTTCTGAAAGAGAGAGTACTCACTGGCCCAGCCTAGAATCTATGAATGCCCAGGGCAGGGAAAGGAGAGAGCTGGACACTTTGGTTTCATGTGGAAAATAGGCGATACCTGTCACTAATGGTACTCACAGGGCAAGAAAGGCACAAGGAGAATCACGTCTGCCAGTCAAAACAACAATATCGACTTTGTCTCTTTGCTCAAAATTTCTTCTCTGTCAGCTTCCATCACACCACTTTCTCCTACTTTGTCTCCTGCTTTCGTAACATTCTTCAATGTCCAAGGCTTCGCTTTCTCTTCCTGATTCTGAAATCTCTGAGTCCTTTAAGGCCCCTTCTTTTATCAGTACACTCCCACACCCTTGCTCAATATTTTGGCTCTTAATTCTGTTCTTGGTCCCATATTTCTATCACCTGTCTGTCTGCTCTTGCAGTCCACCTGCACTAGACCTAGGACATCTTCATTTGTGATGCCCGGAACCACATTCCTCTTCTCCCATAGTGTATTCCTTTGTTGTTGTTGTTGCTTACCTTGGGAAACAGGATGACAATCCACTCGGCTTCAGAGGCAAAGCAAACCCAGCAAATACACAAAAGAGGAATTACCTCTCTTCATCATTATGCACATCACCCAGTCACCATCTCTTGTGGACTGTGCCTCCGAGACATTTCCTGCCCCCTCACTTGCTATTTATCTACATTGACAAAACCCTTGCCATCTTTACAAAGGCTACTGGAGTTGGTACCGAAATCAAAGCAGAAAAACTGACCAGGATTGCTACTTTGGAGCTGCAACCACAATATCAGTTTATATCATAGAAATTACCCAATGAAAAGGAAAATTATTGGCCATATTACATGGTCCTGTTTTCACGTTTTGTGTATTTCTTTTAGTGTCGTAACTTCAAAGAAGCAGAGCAAAAGTCACAGTAGATGCTAAGTTATGTTATTACATTGATTTGATATGTGAAATAAGTTTTGGATTATTACCAGAGTATAATCTTGGAAATATTCCAGCAGCACTGATTGGGGCTTCATATCTTATGTGAAAGACTGCATCGTATCTGATTGTTTAAAGGAACTTTTTTGGCAGAGAAGTTAACCAACATTATCAAAGTTTTCAGCTGACCATGGCTGCCCAACCATCGTATTTCCATTCTTTTACAGAGTCCATGGTTCAAAGCTGGGACCATCAAAGGTCAGATTTTAATTGCAGCCTTAAATCTGAAGGTATAGGTCTACATCTTAAAATTCTTCTATTTAAAACAAAATAAAAAGGTACAGAGGTGTTTTTTTGGATGTGGAATCAAGAAGGAAGGGATTTCTCCGTAGCAATGGAAGAGCCTATGTTATGAACGGCAGTGCTGTTAACAAATATCCAAGAAACAGCTATTTCAATACAGATGCTCCAGATGGCTTCATCCCAGCCGTCTCAGCCCTCCACACTCTCCCTCAATACTTACGCAACCATGTATATATAATTTTCATCCCTCCAAGGGCTGATGCTTTCTGATAAATGTAAAGGTTTATTTTCCTGATTTGACTCAGGATCCAGGTGGCAAGTTGAGAACAATACTCATGCAAGCCAGCATGAATATCAGAGGGCTTTCGTTGATATTCGTGGGGACTTTCATTTTGTCACGAGTTTAGAAGGGAAGGATTTGGTTGAGGGCAGAGTCCAGAAATACAGAGTGGAGATGAGTGCTCGGGAAGAGGTGATGAAGCATCTCTGGCTGACCCAGCGCCTGGGGCTGAGACCCGGTCTGCCCGGTGAAACATCAGAGGACTGCAATCAGACAGAGCTCCTTTTAGTGAGGAACTCAGTGCAGCTCTGGGCAGAAGTAAGTCTGCCTCACGGTCCAGGTGACAAAGTGTGACACGCAGTGTTTTGAGCTAAGTCATTACTAATAGAGTGGCCCTTAAATAACTTTAGTATGTGAGCTAGTAGAATGTTTAATGAAGAACTCCATGGGATGCCAAGAATACATTCCTTTACGATACAGTGGGATTTCATCGACCAATTCTGGCAAGCGGACCAGGTATTTTGTAGAGGCTCAGGATTAAAATTAGGGCACTATTGGACTAAGTAAAACCCATTCTTTCACAAAGTTCTTTTTCTTGTGAGGTATGGTGTATTGCAGAGATTTTTAATAGTTATATTTTAGGACATTTAGAAATAACAGCAAAAAAAATGGGAATTGGGTTCCTCAATTTTCCTGTGTCGCTTCTCAGTTACATTTTTTGTTTTCCCAATATATAGAACCTATCAACAACAGTTCACACGCATCTACGTTTATTTAGGCATCAATTTTGCTAATATCTGCACCAGATTCTAGATCTGCAGCCATCACTCATTCAATACACTTCTTGGGGTTTGTCAGTCAGTCTTCAGTATCTCATTTTTCTCTACGGTGAAAAGAAGGGCCTCCATTTGTACCATTGACTCAATGAAAAGATATTCTGTTGTAGAATTTATTCCTGGAATTGTCACTTACTGAAGATTTGGGGTGGCAATGTGAGAGTATGTCAGCCAACAGAGTAAAGGGAATTTTGGTAGAAGTTGTATTTCTGGAAACTTACTTATAAATTCCGGTCAGGATTCTGTCACAAATTAACGATGTAAAGTTGAGTGTTAATTAATGTTTCTGGGCCCCGGTTTTCTGATAGGGAAATTGATCTAAATAATGTCTTGTAAAGAACAAATTATGTGAAACACAAATTCTATGAGATGCTCCTTTTCAAAAGGGACCTATAATCAAACAGGTTTGGAAAACATGTCTTATCAACACCCATGTTTCAAGTCTGTGTGAACAGTATCACAGATCAACTGACTTACTTACTCATAGAATCTTTTTCTCGGGGTTAATTACTATTAAAATGCAGATAAAACATTTTTTTAAGATTTTATTTATTTATTTTTAGAGGGAAAGGGAAGGAGAGAGGGAGAGAAATATCAATGTATGGTTGCCTCCCGTGCGTCCCCTGCTGGGACCTGGCCTGCAACCCAGGCATGTGCCCTGACTGGGAATCGAACCATGATCATTTGGCTCACAGGCCTGCGCTCAATCCACTGAGCTATGCCAGCCAGGGCCAGATAAAACATTTTAAGAAAGGCTTGATTAAATGATCTATATGCCTATTTCCAACTAAGAAAATACTTTAAATATAATAGTTATAGGCCTTATGAAAATTATTGGTAAATGACAAAATTATAAAACAAAATTATAAGTAAGAGTTCAATAAAGTAAATAAATCTTTATTGTTATGGACCAACAGTAAATGCACAAAATGAAAGCAGTCCTATTAGGGTGATAACATTAGCCTTTTATCTTTCAAAATAAGTTTTGTCACCATGTTTTTACGAGTTAAAGGTAATGTTTGCACAGAAATAAGTTTCCTCTCTGTGTCTAGCCAGTTATGTTATTCTAGCAAATAATGTCATTCTGCTAATTTTCTGGCCATTCCTGGACTATCAAATTTCTGGCTATTCTTTGGTAGCGTGTAGCTAACATAAGTAAGTGGACATATCAAACTTTCAGTGACTAGTGATTCAAGACGTAGCCATTGGCTGTTTGGAGCAGGGAATATGCTTGTCTCCATCTCTTGTACCAACTTCCTTGGACTATTTGGCCAAACCATTTCACCACTGTGTGGCTTTGTCCAGTGAACTAGAAAGGAAAAACACTGACCTTGCTGTTATGCCTCGTATTTATAGTTTGTCCTGTCTTCTAAGGCTAAATTGACTTGTGTGCCCATGTGGACGTGCTGAGACAAACTTACTGGATCCTTTTGCTTAGTCAACTTTAGACAGAAAGATAAGTTTTAGATTGTACCTTCATCCTATAATTTGTTAAAAAAATGTAAGTTGATATTAATTTAATTTCTATTTTCAGTGATATGAATACATTTCTTTGCAGTTTTAGCTTGTCCTTTGGAAGAGCCCTGATCTGTTTCGTTAAATAAATAAGGAAGGAAAGAAGACTATTGTCACAATGAACCAAGAAGAGGTTTTTCTCTCGGAAGGAATAGTTTTTCACTGATCCAAATAAAATTTATGTTTATACCAAACATTAAAACCACATAAAGCAAGAGGTAAAACATCATACTTTTGGCCATATTGTCCCAGAAGGGAAATTCCTTTCCGTCATCCTGGTGGTGAGCCCAAATCTGATATTAACAGGAAGGGCTGTATTTCTTTTGTCTTCTCCATTAGGATGGCTTGAACAGCACAGTCATCACTGGCAATACGTTCTTTTACCTCCAAAACATTTCTCCTCCCCTGCAGTCTTCGGACACTGAGAGCCTTGCCTTCTGCCGACAGTGCCACTGCGGGGAGTCTGTCCACCATTTTTTATATTAAGTTTGATCTTGTTTCAGAAATACATGTACAGATCTAATTTATGCCTTCGACCAGCTGACTGCATATATTTTTATTACACTGACTCCAAATAGTTCCAGCATGCTGTCAGCCCCTTTTTCGTATTCTGGCATGTTGAGGGGAGGATATAGAGTTCCTTGTTTCCCCAGAATTAATGAAACCGCCTGCAGCTTGAGGGGCATTTGAGTTGGATTGAAAAAGAAGGGGGAGAGAGAGAGAGGAGAAGAAGAAGGAGAACAAGGAGGAGGGGGAGGAAGGAGGGTGGGGAGAGACGGAGAGAGAATTCTAAGCCTTATGGTTGGTAGAAGGAAGTAAAGAACAGTGGTTGTCCGGTTTTTTACTAAACATTAATGAGATATAATGTACATCAAAAGGTAGCCATTAAAGTGGAACAGTTGCAATGAATTTTGACAAATTTATTTATCAGTTTACTTCCCAATTAGTAAACATTTGGTTCAAAATGCCCATGAAGACATTTGGTACGTGCCAAAAGGTCCTTGAAATTTGGTTCTGTCCAAAATGCCCATGCTTAGAAAACATCCCTGAATTCAGACGCTCCATAATTTTATACTTTTGGTTTATAGGATTAATACATAAAAAAATAATGTCATGTACAGGACCAAATATCAAGGGATTTTTGGTGTGGACCACATGTATCCATGGATATTTTGGACAGGACCAAATGTCCTGCAAGGCTACCACCACAGTTGATAGAATGCTGACATCACTGAAAAGATTCCCTCATGCCCGTTATACTCATTTTTTCCCAAACCGCTGCCTCAGATAACCACTAATATGATTTCTGTCACTATAGGTTGATTTTGCCCATTGCAGAATTACCTATAAATGGAACCATATAGTATATACTCTTTTGGGTCTGGCTTCTTTCATTCAGTATAATGTTTTTGCGATTCATCCACACTGTAGTAAATATCAATAATTCATTCCTTTTAATTCCTTAGTAGTATTTCATAGTATAGATGGACCACAATTTGTTCATCAGTTTACCAGCTGATGGCCATTCAGTTTGTTTCAAGTGCAGGGCCACTATGAATAAAGCTCCCGTGGACATTTGTATATGTGTCTTTGTGTGTTTTTATTTTGTGTGGGTGAATATCTAGGAGTGAGATGGCTAGGACATTTGATACCAACTTAAAAAAAAAAAACAGTGAATACTCCCTTAATCATTGTTTCTTTGGTTTTTACATTATCCGCTGAGCTTTCTCAGCTCCCCAAAAGATATCTGCCTTCAGTGAATGTGAATAGAATTGTTTGAAGACAGGAGAAATGAAGCAACAAAGAAGTTTATGTGATCCACGTCTGCTGTTCAGATTGTGCCTCTGCACTGTTCCAAAGCCCTGTGGACCTGTGGAGAGGGCCATAGCACAGTACGGAAGATGTAGCAATATACAGGCTAGGGCCTTCAATCTGAAAAGTAGTAGTTCCTAATACAGCATTTTCAAGTGTGGAAAAAATTTTTCTCCAATGTGCCGTACTTTCCCTGTTAAGAGAATCTTACTTCAGGGGCTGTGGCTTCCCAATCCAAGTTCCGAAATTTCGGTATGAATGAATCCCCTGGCAATTTGTGGACAGGAGTCTCTCGCACTGATTTAGGAATCTTCGTTTTCAAAGAGCACCAAGGGCATTCCTCTCCAGACCACATACACTGTGAGAGCCAAGGTCTTAATCAATGTGTGGATTATTAATGCTCCCGGGTAAGCAGTTATCTGGAACGTTCCATCGGCCTGTTCCACCCCAGTCACATTTCTAGTAGTCCTGGGATTTTCTGCTATATTTGAAAACTCTTTGTCAAAATACATTATGTTAAGAATAACTACCAGTGACGGAGATTTGAGAAACCCAAAGGCAACTTGGCACCAAAGAGATGTTGAACGAAACCAGTGGATAAATAGCCTTCTATCCCTTAGAGGGCTATTCTGAGTTTCATCCTACATGGTTCCTCCAAGTCTCTAGTGGGATTCAGCCCCCGTGGCTTCCTTGTAATCTACTGATTCACACACACTTCATTGGCTTTCTTCCCTTCTCTGTCTCACTTCACCAACTTCCTTCACTCTTATCCCCAGTACAGTACTGGCACCCAAGTCTATGTTCTAGGGTCTGCTTTCATGGAAACCCCCCAAATTAAAAATTGTATATATTCAGTACCTATTGGTTGGATAAATTTTAAAATGTAGTTTCCTAAGAAGAAAACACAACCAATAGGACATTAGCGAGAATACACTAAGACACTGAAAATCTCTGGGCAGAGGCCCTCTGCATCATCTCTTCACCTCTCTCACTGCCTTTGCTATTCAGACTCCTTGTCCTGGGTTGATGTGCAAGACCATCAACCTTGAGCCATGAAGCCACCTGCTACAAAAGAACCCCCATGTGAGTGGAGAGAGCTCTTCCTTCCTGGGTCTCCTTCAGTAATGTTTCATAGCTTCTTTCACCGAAGAATTTGTCTTTAAACTCTGGGCTGTGTTTTTAATGAATTATCTTTTGTTCTGATCTTACTCAAGACAAGATTCATGGTAGACTAGATTCAGGGTCCCAATCCTTTGAAAAAGATTTCCCATTAGTTTTCCATTCCTCTTAACTGAGTAACTACTTTTTTACATGTTTCTTTGTATTCAACTGGGAGGCTTTAGCCCTCAACTAGTCAGCCATAATTACAGGGTCAAAGACTCAGTGGCATTCAGCAATAAATATTCATTCTTACTGTCATGAGTCTGCAGTTTCAGTGTAGAATCCGCTGATCTGGTGTGAGCTCAGCCGGGCTCTGCTTCAGTCTGAGCACTTGTCAGAACTAGGACTCTCACTGTGAGCTGGACCCAGGTCTGCTCCATGTGGGTCCATTGTGGCTCTCCCGTTGAAGAGCAAGAAGCTACCCAAGACATTTGAAGCCTCTGCTCACCTCTGCTCGTTTTGGCCATGTCCAAAACGAGGGGGTGGGAAAATGTAGTTGGCCTTGGCAAGAGTGTGGATGCAAACCCTGTCACATGAAAGTCAAGAATATAGCCAATACCTCAGTCTTTCACAAAGCCCTCACTGGTTGAGATGAATGGTCTTGGTTAGTGCTTCTCAAGGTTGATCTGGAAACCTGAGGGAGTCCCTGACATATTTTAAGAGGTCTGCAACATTGAAACTAGGTTAATAATAGTTATTATTTATTTAGTTACTCATGAATGTACAGTGCAGTTGTTCTTTAGTATTGTGATTTTTTTAGACTTTATTTATTTATTTTTAGACAGAGGGGAAGGGAGGGAGGAAGAGAGGGAGAGAAATATCAATGCGTGGTTGCCTCTCATGCACCCCCCACTGAGGACCTGGCCCACAATCCAGACATGTGCCCTGACTAGGAATCAAACTGGCAACCCTTTGGTTTGCAGTCCAGCACTCAACCCACTGAGCCACACCAGCCAGGGCTGCAGCACAGTTTTTAGGTTTACAAGATGTGTAACATGGCAACAGATTGACTATAGAAGCAAATATGAGAATCCAGCTGTCTTCTGAGGAGACTGATATTATAGAGATGCGTAAAATACAACACAATGCTACCATTCTCACTATTTTTAAATATATGGTAATTTTTATTTAAAATGTTATTTATTTTAACAGGTAATGACTTATTGAATTGTCATTTTAAAATTTAAAACTATATATTTCAAATTTTTTCAGTTTTAATGTCAAATATGGTAAGCATTAATAGATAAAATCTATATAAACAAAAGCTCTTTAGAATCCTGAACAATTTAATTTTGTTTTTTTTCTCTTTTTTTTATTCTGGTAAAAACCATAACATTTACTGCCTTAACCATTTGAAGTGTTTAGTCAGTAGGTTAGGTGTATTTACATTGTTGTTAAATAGATTTCCAGAACTCTCTTCATCTTACGTATCTGAAACCCTACACCAAACAACACCTCTCCGTTCCGTGCCCCCCTCCTGGCCCCGGTAACTACTGTATTATTTTCTGTTTCTATGAATTTGACCACTTAAGATACATCGTATAAGTGGGATCATATAGCATTTGTCTTTTTATGACTGGTTTATTCCACTTAGCAAAATGTTCTTCAGGCTCATCCCTGTTGTAGCAGGTGACAGGATTCCCTTCCTTTTTAAAGCCGAATACGAGATTCCACTGTATGCATACACACCGCATTTGGATTCGCCATTCATCCATCCACACAGATTTGGGTTGCTGCAACCTCTTGGCTGTTGTGAGTAGTGCTGCTTCAAACATAAGCGTGCAAACAACTTTTCAAGACTTTGCTTTCACTTCTTTGGGATTTATACCCAGAAGTGGAATGACTAGATCATATGATAGTTCTGTTTTTTTTAATTCAGTCATTTATTTTTTACTAAGCTTATTATTTTGAGATAATTGTAGATTCACATACGGCAGTAAGAAATAATACAGAGAGAGCTATGTGAGCTTTTCCCAGTTTTTCCCAGTGGAATGTCTTGAAAATTTTAACACGATATCACAAAGAGGACTTTGTCATTGATACCAGCAAGGCACAGAACATTTCCATCACCACAAAGAACCCTCGCAACACCCTTTGTAGACACGGCAGCTTCCTTCATGTTCCCTCCTTAGCCTGTGTAGGCCTAAGTTAATATGTGTTTGTCTTAAAACAAACAAACAAAAAGTGTGAAAAGTGGAAACAACAGAAATGTAAAAAATAAAAATCTTATAGAATGAGGATAAAAAGAAGTGAATGTTTTGTACAGATGTAAAATGTGTTTGTGTTTTAAACTGTTATTGCAAAAGAGTTGGAAAGCTTAAAAAATTTTCAGGTTTATAAAGTCAAGTTACAGTAAGCTAAGGTTCATTTGTTATTGAAGGGAGAATAATATTTTAATAAATTTAGTGGAGCTGAAGTGTCGACATTAGTGTACCATGACGTGCTAGGCCTTCGCATTCTCTGACCGCTCACTCACTGACTTCCCCAGAGCAACTTCTGGTCCAGCAAGCTCCATTCCTGGTAATTGCCTTATACAGGTGTGCCAGTTTTTATTTTTTATACTGTTTTATTTTACGGTACGTTTTCTGTGTTTAGATATGCAGATGTACACATACTTAGCACTGTGTAACAGTTGTCTACAGTGTTCAGCGCAGTACCATGCTGTACAGGTTGACAGCCTCGGACCGACAGGCTGTACCATAAAGCATCGTGTGTAGCAGGCTATCCCACGTAGGTTTGTGTACATACACTCAACAACAGAATCGCCTAAGGATGTTTCTCAAAACACATACCCATTGTGCAGCTATGCACGAAAGTACCCCAAAAATATTGTGCCACATCTTTTGGTCTCCAGGGTTTCTGATGAGAAATCTGCTGTTCCTCTAAATGTTTTTTCCCTGCATGTCAGGTGTTGTTTCTTTCTTGCTGTTTACAAGGTAATTTGTCTTTAATTTTCAGAAGTTTGGTCACAATGTGTCTTAGTGTGGATTTCCTTGGGTTTATCATATTTGGGATTTTCTCAGCTTATTGAGTCTGTAGATTTATGCCTTTTGCTAAAATTTGGAAGTTTTCAGACACTATTTCAGTTACTTTTACAGCCGTGCCTTCTTTCTCCTCCATTTAGCTTCTTCTTTTTTTTAATTTCAGTTTTGTGCTTTTCAGTTCTAACATTCTGTTTGGTTCTCATTTACATGTTCTGTGCTTTTGCTTAAACTCTATATTTCTTAATTTGTTCCAAACATGTTTGTAGTTGCTTATCGAAGCATGTTATGACTGCTTTTAAAACTTTTTTAGACAATTCTAACATGTGTGTAGTTTCAGTGTGCGTATCTAGTGATTGCTTTTCTTTACATCCAGTTTGAGATTTTCCTGGTTTGGGGTGATTCAGAATTTTTGTTTGTTTTGTTCTGGTTGTTTTGTGTGTGTTTTCACTGAAACCTGGATATTTTGGGTACTATGTTATGAGACTCTGGATCTTATTTAAAATCTCTGTTTTAACTGACTTTCTTTGACACTGCTCTGGCAAGGGAAGTGGGGATATCTCCCAATAACAGCCAGGTGAGGGTTCAAGTCCAGCTGCCCTACTTGGCTCTCACTGACATATGGGAGGGGTCCCTTCACTGTTGCTGGGTGGGGATTGGGAGTTCCAGATCCCCACTAGGACTCCAGTTATGCCTCCCTGTCCGGGAGAAGCAGGAATACCTCATTACCGCTTCTCATGTGACACCATTTTGGGGATGTCGGATCACTTTGTCGGTGAGGAAAGAATTGGCTGTCCACTAGACCTTCTGTGGGGAGGCTGGGGCACCTTGTTATAGTCTCTTGAGAGTGGAAATCTAGGCTCACCACTCAATTTTGCTGCCTTCAGCGAGGTAAAGAACATTTTTTCTGTGATGTATGACTGGATTGGGACAGTTATTTTCTAAAATGGTTGTGCCTTGCTAGGTTCCCCTTTGTTTTTCTTTTGGCTAATGGGAGCAGACTTTGGGGGGCTTCTTTTGTTTGTGCCAACGGACATGTCTGGATTGCTGCTTCCTTCACCTCCAAGTTTTAGGATGTGTGAGGCAAGAAAGAAACTACGGGAACATACCACTATTGTTTCTTCATTCCTGAGGTCCCTAGCTGGTCTGCTTTCCTCTTACCACCATTCAGAGTCTTGCAGTGTTTGTTTTGTATACAATGTCCAGAGTTTTTAGTTGTACTTAGCAGGAGGACTAAGGAAAAGTGTATCTCCTCCATTTTCCTGGAAGTGGAGGTCTCGGTGATTTTTACAACTACAAAGAAGTCCTGAGACCAAAGGGTGTGAGAACTGCTGATTGAATTCAGAAGGTCCCAGGCTTGGGATTTTATGGGTATGCAAAATAAAGCAAAATCAGAGATTTTTGAAGGTGGTCTCAATAAGGTTGCTTTCTATTTATTGCACCACACAAAGTAAAAAATACATGATCCAAAAGAGATGTTTTACCACCAAAAAGTAAGAAAACAGAAATCTCAGAAGTTGCAGTTCTTCAAAGTGTACAAATATGGTATTATAAAAAAATTTGCCTTCATTGTTTTTTTATTGTTGTTTGTTACTGTTGTCCCGCTTTTTCCCCCATTGCTCATCCCTACCCTGCACCCACCACTCCCACAGTCAATCCTCCCCCATTGTCCGTGCCCATGAGTCCTTTATTCATGTTCCTTTGCTTGCCCTTCCCCTTCTTTGCCCTGTTACCCCCCTCCCCCAGCCCCTCTGATCACTGTCAGTTTGCTTTTTATTTCCAAGTCTCCATCTCCATTTTGTTCACTTGTTTATTTTATTGATTAGGTTCCATTTATAGGTGAGATCTTATGGTATTTATCTTTCTCCCCATGGCTTATTTCATTTAGCATAATGCTCTCTAGTTCCATCCATGCCTTCATGAAGGGGAGGAGCTCCTTCTTTCTTTCTGCTGTGTACTATTCCATTGTGTAAATGTACCACAGTTTTTTGATCCACTCATTTACTCATGGGCACTTAGGTTGTTTCCAGGACTTGGCCATTGTAAATAACGCTGCTATGAACACTGGGGTGCACAGGTTCTTATGGATTGTTGTTTCAGGGTTCTTAGGATACAATCCCAGCAGTGGAATTACTGGGTCAAAAGGCAGTTCCACTTTTAGTTTTCTGAGTAAATTCCATACTGTTTTCCACAGCGACTGTACCAGTCTGCATTCCCACTAACAGTGCACTAGGGTTCCCTTTTCTCCACCACCTTGCAGCACTTGTTGTTTGTTGATTTATTAATGGTGGCCATTCTGACTGGTGTGAAGTTGTATCTTGTTGTGGTTTTAATTTGCATCTCCCTAACGGTTAGTGATGTTGAGCAGTTTTTCATGTGTCTCTGGGCCCTCTGTATGTCCTCCATGGAGAAGTGTCTGTTCAGGTCATCTGCCCATTTTTTTTAATTGGATTGCTTGTCTTCCTGGTGGGGAGTTCATTGTTGTTTTTTAAATTTTCCACAACTCCCTCTGGCTGAGTGGAAACTCAGCATTACATAAGTACGAGATACCTATGGAGGGACAGGCATACAGGGACTACTGCTCTAGTTCACCTCTCTTGCAATGGTAATTGTAAACACATACTACCTGGGGCATAGTAAAGACAGTATACAATTTTGTTGAATAAAATTCTCTTCAGATTCATTTTGTGGGTTTGCAGAGAAAGGTATGTGTTCACCCTTGATCTGTAAAATAAAGCTGCTTAGTTCATATAGGACACTGTACTACATATACGCAGGTTTGGGGATACTTGTCCAATATGGCGTTGCAGTAGGGTCCACGAGGAGAACTGTAATAGCAAAAGCTGATTGCTATATTTTGGATAAATGTGTATTACAAGTTTTTCTTTCTTATATTTTCCCCATTTTCTTTTTTTTTTAACTCAGAGGCTGTTGGGATAGGTGTATGTTTAGAAATAAATAAATAAATGAATTGATAAATTTAAATAACATATTGGGTCTAATCCAGACAGAATTAGGCTATGCATCTGCTTTCCCTTAGGCACACTGACAGCGTTACTCAGTCTCCGCAGGTTTCAAGAGCTTAAGAGTTAAGACAGATGAGGGGAGGGCCATTTGCTCCCCCTGGGCTCTCCAGTGGTCAAACTTTTCTCCAGGGTTTGGCATCCAACCACTGGGTCTACAGAAATGGCCTTTCTGAAACAGTGCAGGTTCATTATGTAAGAAGGAATCACTAAAATCCCTGTGGCCTTAGTTCACTTCAACAGAACTCTCTCTAGACAGAATCATTTTCTAAAGGGCTATCAAACCAAGTGCCAATTT
>PVKM010003856.1:0-55084 GCA_004027735.1 Carollia perspicillata
AGCTGTGCATCTAGAACACACTATGTTGGCCTCTCATATCTCACAGAATAGCAATTACTCTTTGAGTTGATACTGTAGTCTAGCCCAGAGCAACATGTTATAAAGAAATAGTATCACTGTTCTGTGGTAGTAGTGGTGGATTTTTATATTGTAATTTTAAACAAGAAGTTCATTTAGATAACAGGGCACTTGACTTGAAAGGAAAGGTACTTAGGATCCATTTCCTTTAGAAAAATTTGTTCCAACTTAAAAACAGATTGCCTACATGTAATGGTTATGTACAAAAAATTAAAATTATAAAACTGCCCTTGGTTTTACAATAATAAATGAAGTAATTGAAATTCTCCAATCAAATAAAATATGCAATGGACTTTGTTGTTATTGTTCACCTCACAATGAGAGCAAAATAATTTAATGAAATATAAAAATAAAAGTCAAATAGTTCACTTCTAACGGGTCTTTTTACAGAAACCATCTTTTCTCCATTTCCTTTTGATGGCAATTGAATATATCAATGACCATTTAGTAAAAAACAATACTAGTTCAATAGAGCTGGTGACATAGGCCAGTTCCTTCATGTACAACAAAGGAAAGGGAGAGGAGGAAATGACAGAGTGGAGAAAACCATATACGAGGCCAGATGTTGTACAATCAAATTGTACTTTCCTAATGGAGAATGGGCTTTGTCTGTGAGTTGTGGAGGGAAGTAGCACATTTGTATTCCCGTCCTTCATTTCCAACTGTGCAGGTGCATTTATTCGGTTGATTATCTGCCCATCAAATTGGAATTTGATCTGCCTCAGTGACAAACCCTGTCATTCACATGAGGTTTTTATTCACTCAGGAGTGCTGGATTTCTTTTAATCTTCAACAGGACAGCCTGCCCAGCCTCCTTCAAATAAATCTGCTCATTGTCCCTTGGGTTTTGCGTCAGCCATGGCGAGTGCTGGAGACTCTCTCAGGTGCTGAGTCACAAAGCAGGTACCAGGTCTACACCCAGCACACAAGCTGGAAAGAAGGGCAGAAGGAGGCAGCAGTGGAGGGCAAGGGAGATTGCAGTAAGGCCTTTGAGAAGTGTTCTGGGGCACACGACTGTCCCTTTATAAAAACCCCTGAGAAATTTTTCTTGGGTCTCAGACCTAGAAAAGCTATGCTTTCCCAACAGCTACTTTGGTTATTGGAGGCCTTCCACACCCCCTTCTCTTGTCCCTGAGGGACCTTACACCGTCTTATTATCAACCTAATCCAAGCTTCAGTCATCCCTCTCCTAGGCAAATGCCCCCTAACTGGCCTCCCTGTTTCCACACGGGCCCATTTACAATGCAATTACCACATAGCAGCCAGGACAACCTTTTAGAAACATAAATCACATCCTGATACCCGCCTGCTCAGTGCCCTTCGGTCCCCTTTGCCCTTTCACTGGAACCTCGGTTTTTAAACCCCTTCATAATCAATGCTGACCCCTGACCTCAGCTCAGACCATGCTCACCCTCCCCTCCCACGTTCCAACTGCAGGAGCCTCTTTCTCCTCTCAAATCAGCCATTCATTCCTTTGCACCAGCTGCCCCCTCCCCAGAGGCTCCCCATGGACGGTCAAGATCAGGCTTTTTATTGTCGCCCAGAGCTCAGCAGCCTTAACCTCCCAATCCAGTGTCGCTCTCACCTTCCAGCACATTTACTTCTCTTAATATTCTCAGAGCCCTTATTGCTAGCTGATACACTTCTTGCCTTTTTCTCTCTGTGTACTTCCACCTAAAATGTGATCCCATGGGAGAAGAAACCCTTCCTGCCTCGCTCAGTGTTTTGTTCTCAAAGCCAAATAGTACCTCGAATATAATATATGCCAAGTATTTAGTGAATGAGTCTAAAGAGCATGGTAGACTTGGGAACCATGAAAGTTTTCTCAGAGCTACGATCCCTGGTTCTTTCAGAGTCAAAGGCAAGTCTCACTTCTACTTGCAACAGATCTTGTAAAATGCATTCCAGGGAAACAAACTTTCTTATGTTTTTCTCCATATTTTCCTCTTGCACTGATTTGCTCAACTTCAAAAGCAGTTATAAAGGGCTAAATGCTCTGCTAAGCTTTTCTCAATGCTTAATAAAATGTGGTGATAAACAAATCATATAGGTGGACTTTGCTAAATATTACATGACAGAGTTCTGTGGATAACAAGAAGAATCGGTGCCCTGTGTCATTCACCAACCACGAAGAGCAAAACCTGACGCTTTCCCTGAGTCCATGCTGGGGAGTAAAGAGGAAAAAGCAAATCCACTGCTGAAGGCCAACGTAAATCCTCACATCATGGCCACAGTCACCCATGGCCGGGTGTCAGGAGAGCAGGCCCCAGGCTAAGCCAGCCCCTGGACCAGCCAAGGTGAACAAGGTGAGAAGAAAGTGTGAGACCACATGCTCAGCTACATCAGATGGGACATTTTTTGCTAAATTATAAATCAAGTTAAGCATCTCTATTGCTTATAGTATATCTTTTTTTTAAATTGTGGTTTTAAAAACACATGACACAAAATTTACTATCTTAACTATTTTTTAAAGATTTTTTATTTATTTATCTTCAGAGGGGAAGGGAAGAAGAGAGGGAGAGAAATATCAAAGTGTGGTTGCCTCTCGTGCATCCCCTGCCGGGAACTGGCCTGCAACCCAGGCATGTGCCCTGACTGGGAATCAAACCACGATCCTTTGGTTCGCAGGCCTGCGCTCAATCCACTGAGCTCCACCAGCCAGGGCTATCTTAACTATTTTGAATGTTCTGATCAGTACTATTACATATATTCACAACGTTGTGTAATAGATCTCTAGAAGTTTTTAATCTTCCCATACTGAAATTAAACAACAACATCCCATTTATATTCCTCCCAGCCTCTGGCAACTGCCATTCAACTTGCTGTTTCTAGTCATTTGACCCCTTTAGAGATCTCATCTGAGTAGAATCATGCCATATTTATCTTTCTGTGTCTGACTTATTTCACTTTATATAATGTCCTCATGGGTCATCCATAGTGTAGCATGTGACAAGATGTCCTTCCTTTATAAGGCTGAGTAATAATCCACGGCAAGTAACTTTTTGTTTATCCATTCATCTGGTGATGGACAGCTGGGTTACTTCCTCCTCTTGGCTATTGTTGGATGGGACACTTCTGCATCTATGTGCACTGTGCTCTGGTTTAAGGGACATCTGACCAGGCCCAGGCAGTAGTTGGCATCTACCTTTCCCACAAGCTCGGAGGGGAAAAATATCATACAACCATGCAGACTGTGCCATTCATGGTCCCCACCATCAACTGAACCCAATCACTGCTTAACAAGTTTTTGGTCAGTTCTATCACTCATTTTCCATGAGGCTGTCTCAGGCCTTCTCCACATTTCTTGCACCTTCCAGTGTGCATTACCTACCATTCTGCTCAGATTTATCACACACTCTCTACACATGTGTTGTTTCTTAGTGAGTGGCATCCACCCACTTGGTGAAGTCAGATATCAACAAGCATTCTATTCTTACAGGCACCATACCCTACCAGTGACAAAGAGTAACAGAATTTTGCCTCTAATATGACAGAATCTATTCACTTTATATTTTTCCCATGACTATTCCCTTAATGCTAGTTACCAACCACCACTGTTTGCTGGAAAACTGCAAGGGCCTCCTACCCGATATCCTCTCTGCACCCTGCCCTTTCCCACCCATTCACCATCCTGAAGTTGGGTGCCCTTCCTCTAATTCCATTGTGATTATGCTGCTTTTCAGGGGCACCCTAATGCTTTCCTCAGTGTAGCATACAAGGTCCCCGTTGACCACAGCCTCATCACCTGCCTCACATTCTACCCACGTTTGTTTCAGCCACGTATGAAACCCCTCTTCACACATCAGCCATTTCACACCTAACTTTGCTTGCAGTGTTTTTCCCACCTGGCATACAGTCACCATGTTTCTTCCCTAACCGAATTCTTCTTCATCATCCCGGAATCACCTCATACCTCTGTCCAGTCCTAAGCCCAGGCTCTTTCCTCCTGTGCATCCTTCACAACCCTGGAGCACCTCTTTCAAACTCTTCTTTCAGTTTTTGAAAGAGTCCTTTCTTTCCCCAGACTCCCACAGTACATCTTGTGTTCTTTGAACATGTTCTTGGCACATCAGGTTATATTCTCCATCCACTCGGTACCTTCTTTTCTATGCTAAGTAGACATTTCATAGTGTAATAGCACATAGAGACTTGTCAAAAGTCCAAGTGTTAAGCTTGTGTAACATACAAACAAATGCACTTAGAGGAATGTTTAAATTGTGAATTATAGCTACAAAAGAAACTGTAGACAATTTAAACTCATGAAGAATTGCCCCACTGTGTGCCTCTCTTTTACATAAGTATCCATACATGAGGGTTAAGTCACAGAACAATAGAGAATGGCAGTTCAGTTCTGCGGCAGGCACCAAAGACGCCAAGGTCACAGACAGACATCCATTCTGTGTCCCGCTTTCAGCAGCTTATGAAAAATTAGCCTTTCTGTCTGAGACTTTCTTTGTGTAAGCTCAAATTTCATTTTGGAAATTTGGAACAAGCTCTCTTCAATTAAAGTAAATCACTTTTCTCCATTATAAAACATTTAAAATGTTTCTGGACAAAGTTTGTTGAACTGCAGAACCGGTTGGTCCAAAACGAATGAGAGCTGTCGAATAGTATTAATAATAAAAATCTTGGTTAAGTGGGTTGGAGTTTTTAAAGGAAAAATGTTCCTTGGGGAAACATACCCTTATTGAATTGGCAGTTTTAGGAAATGAGAACTCGGATAATCCTAGGCTTACGCAGGAGTAACAGGATAGAAACACGGTCGTTCACATTTCTTAATGTTTTCCTAGAAAGGCATCTTGTCAATTTACGAAACTAACTACAATCTTCTTTTCTTTCTTGTAAATCTAACTGCATATTTTCATGTGAACCCTCTCATATTGATTCCTCAAATAAGATAACATAATTAATACAGTATCATAGTTGAAATTTGGAAGTGTTTTTAGTGCTTTTCAGAAAGCCTCTATCTAATCATAGTTAAATTTAAAGAAACATCCAAATTGGAAACCAAGGAACTAAAGTAAATAAACTAATTTTCACTCGAAAATGAGGAAAACTAAAAATAAACTAAAAAGAATAGATAAAAAGGATTAGTACTGATAACAGCAAAAAGCAGTGAATTAGAAAACAAACAAGAGTAGAATTAATGAGTGAAATCAAGATTTTTGTTTTTAAAAGCCCAACGAGAAAGACGAATCTCTGGCAACGGTGTGCAGTGGGAAAACAGCATGACTCTGTAACATCACAAATGAAAGGAGACACACTGATGGTATAGAGGGGACACTGCTGCGCACAGTTCTCCGTTAACGTGTTTAACACTGGTGAATGGGACAGTTCTTGGAAATTTTAAATCATCAGAGCAAAATCAGGAAGTGACAGAAACCTGAGTGGGAAATAATCCCTATGGGAGAAATATTGAAAAACTTTCAGAGAACTAACCCCAAAATAAGACACTAGATTCCTATGGATTTTAAAGAAAGCTCTATCAAAGTCTTGAGAAAGGTATAAATAATCCTTACATGAGCTAAACTATTACAGGATATAAAAAAAGATTGCATAATTTTGATACCAAAATAAGAAATAAAACCAAATATAGAATTAGTCCAAAATATATGCAAAGATTCTAAACAGGTTATTAAATTATATATGTAAAATGTAAATTAGATAAACTGTAAATTCAATATGCAGATATGTAAATTAAAAGAATAACATACCTCAGTGCATTCAAAAGAATAATGAGTAAGTTTAGTCCAAGTAGGTAAGTCCAGTATAACAATTGTGAATCTGTTAGTGTAAATCATCACAAAAATAAATTGAAGTAAATAAATCCATATAAATGGCCATCCATATAAATATCAAAAAGATATTTAATAAAATTTCACATCTAACATACAAAAGCTCTTTGTAGGTTGAAATAGAAAGATGTTTTCATAATCTGAAAACAAATGCAAACAGCACAATAATGCTATTTCCAGAAAGGCCTAAAACAAGAGAGGAATGGCTTGTCCAACCAGCGTAATACACCGAAGAGAGAAACTGTTTTTTAAATCACTTTAAACCAAAAAAAGCTTAAATAAAGGGGAATTTATTCTAAAAATTAGGGAAACCAAAGAGTGGAAAACATAGGAGGACACCACAATACACTAGAAGTCAGACCTGAAAAAACATTCAGAATACAAGGCACCTAAGCTAATGTCTGTAAGTCTCTGCTTCTGTCTCTCTGAAAGCAGCATGACCCCGAATTCATTCATTCTGTCTGCTTGGGAAATCTGCAAACTCACTCCCACAAGCTTCTGAATGCCATCCTCAGACCCTGGGGCTATATGACCTGCCAGCCATTACCTTTTAAAATATTGCTATGACCCATTTTCTCTCTTCCCTCTCTCTTGGAAACCAATTAAATGGATGTCAGATCTTTCCACTTGGTTATATTTGCCTCTTGCACTCTGGAGGGATGTTTAAGCTTTGAATTATAATCATCTTTTTGTCTCATTGTGCTTCATTTTTCATTCTTCTATTGTTCAGTTTGCTAATTCTCTTTTCAGCTGTGTCTTACCTGCTATATTAAAATCTTAATTTTAGTTATTTTATTTTTCAATTCTGTAATTTCAAGGTAGTTTTACTGTGAATCTAAAATATAGTTATTTTTATAGAGTTCCGACCAAGTTGGAGGCATAGGTAGAAACCCTTTGCTTCTTCACACAACCAAAAGGAGGATAACAACCAATTTAAAATCAATAAACAACCAGAAGTGCCAGAAAATCAAACTGTATGGAACTCTGACAATGAAGGAATTAAAGAAAAAAATCAATCAGAACAACCAGACCGGTAAGGTGGCAGACGGAGGACTGTGCAGGGCCAGCCGGCTGAGAAAAAGCACGGAGAGGAGGCAGACATGGAAGGGGGGGCTGGCTTCGGAGAGGCTCTGTGGCCAGGGCTGACTTAAGGCGAACATGGACTACGGCGGTTTTCACGGTGGGAGAAACTCCCAGTCTCACACGAGGGTCCTTTGGAAAGTGCTCTAGGGACCAGCCGGTGAGCCCCACTGTTCCCTCTCTGGCCGCTCCCCAATAGGCAGAGCCGAAGGGTAGCAAAGAGGGTTGCCCTGCCCAGGTGAATACCTAAGGCCCCACCCTCTAAAGCTTATCAGGGGTGCCAAGACAAAGAAATATGGCCCAAATGAAAGAACAGAGCAAAACTTCAGAAAGAGAACAAAGCAAGGAGGAGATAGCCAACCTGTCTGATGGAGAATTTAAAGCCCTGGTAATCAGAATGTTCACAGACCTGATTGAGCTTGGTCAAAAAATGAAAAAGCAAATGAAAGATACCCTACATGAAATAAAGCAAAATATTCAGGGAACCATCAGTGAAAGGAAGGAAACCAGGACTCAAAACAATGATTTGGAACAAAAGCAAGAAATAAACATCCAACCAGAACAGAATGAAGAAACAAGAATCAAAAAAAATGAAGAGAGGCTGAGGAATCTCTGGGACAACCTGAAACGTTCCAATATCCAAATTATAGAGCTGCTAGAAGGAGAAGAACAATAGCAAGAAATTGAAAACTTATTTGAACAAATAATGAGGGAAAACTTCCCCGGTCTAATAAAGGAAATAGACTTCCAGGAAGTCCAGGAAGCCCAGAGAGTCCAAAAGAAGTTGGACCCAAAGATGAACACACCAAGGCACGTCATCATTAAGTTACTCAAGATTAAAGATAAAGAGAAAATCCTAAGAGAAGCAAAAGGGAAGGAGAGAGTTACCTACAAAGGAGTTCCCATTACACTATCAGCTGATTTCTCAAAAGAAACCTTGCAGGCAAAAAGAGGCTGGAAAGAAGTATTCCAAGTCATGAAAGGCAAGAACCTACATCCAAGATTAGTCTATCCAGCAAAGCTCTCATTTAGAGTGGAAGGGCAGATAAAGTGCTTCCCAGATAAGGTCAAGTTAAAGGAGTTCCTCATCACCATGCCATTATTACATGAAATGTTAAAGGGACTTATCTAAGAAAAAGAAGATTAAAAACTATGAACAATAAAATGACAACAAATGAACCTAAAAGAAAAGAAAAACAATGAAAACAGAAACTAAGCAAACAACTGGAACAGGAATAGAATCAGAGAAATGGACATCACGTGGAGGGATTTCAGTGGGGAGTGGAAAGGGAAGAATAGCGGGGAAAATGTACAGGGAAGGTGATGCATAATTAGTAGGCATACAATGGACAGGGAGAGATAAAAAATGGTATAGGAAACAGAGAACTCAAAGAACTTATATGTACAACCCATGGACATGAACTAAGGGGGGAGAAAGGTGGAGGGTTTGGAGGGGAAACTAAGAGGGGGAAAACTTGGAAAACTGTAATAGCATAATCAATTAAAAATACTTCAAGAAATAAAATATAGCTATTTTTTTTAGTTCCTCCTTGAAACTATTTCATGAGGGCTGCAATTATGGTTATCTAATTCAACCTTTTCTCTGTGTTTATTAGTTGCAATTCTTCCATAATGAATACTTTTTCCACATCAACTACTTTATTACTCTGAAAGGCAGTTTGAATGGGAAACATGTTTGATTACTTTCAGAGTCATAGTCAATGCCCTAGCAATCTCCAATGATCACCAGTCGATATTCATTTACATTTACCCATATGTTTATCTCTTCTATTATTCTTTATCCCTTCCTGCATTTCTAGATTTCCACATGGGACTATTTTCGTTATGCCTAACACACTCCTTTTTTTAAAAAAAAATAATGTTGACTTATGGTATATAGTTTCATGAATCTTAGTGCACTTATGAATTTGTGTAACCCCCACTACAATTGTGATACAGGTGTTAAAAACTCCATTTAATGTTTCTTCTAATATAAGTCTACTGGTGACTTATGTGATATATGTTCTCCATTTCTATTTTTCTGCAAATATCTTTATTTAGCGTTCATTTTGGAAGAATATTTTCATCAGGTGTAGAATTCTAGACTGGCTGTTATTTCCTTTCAGTCTTTTAAAGTGTGATTCCATCATCTGGTTTCCATAATTTCTGCTGAGAACTTAGCTTTCGGTCTTATCACTGCCTCTTCGAAAGTGATGTATCTTCTCTCCCTACTTGCTTTTATAATTTTCTCTTCGTCTTTGATTTTTAGCAATTTCATTATAATGTGCCTATGTGTAGTTTTTATTGCCTTTATTCTGCTTAGCAGTCTTTGTAATTTTTTATTGTGACTCAAATCTTTTTATACCTTTTGGAAAATCCT
Source organism: Carollia perspicillata (assembly GCA_004027735.1). Lineage (NCBI taxonomy): Eukaryota > Metazoa > Chordata > Mammalia > Chiroptera > Phyllostomidae > Carollia > Carollia perspicillata. Next base: position 9,334 of record PVKM010003856.1, read on the forward strand.
CTTTTATTATCTCTTCAAATACTGCTTCTGTCACATTCTTTCTTCCCTTCTTGAACTCCAGTTAGATGTTAGAATGTTTCATGTGATAGACCATGTCTCACGTATCTCTTACACTGTTTTCTTTATTTTCATTTTGTATTCCAGCCAAGACGTTTTCTACCGCCCTATCTCCATCTCACTAGTCCTCTCTTCACCTGTGTTCAACCTGCCATTAAACCCGATTTACTGAGTTCTAATTTTGAGTAGTATATTTTTCAGAACTAGGATTTCTATTTGATTTTTATTAAAAAATATAGATTCCAGTTCTCTAGTAAACATATTCTTTTTTTATTATCTTGATTACATTAATTACTAGTAGTTTAAAATCTCTGTGTAGCAACTGCAATGCCCTGGGACATCACGAGTATATTTCTGTTGTGCTTTTTTCTATTGGCCTTCTTTTCTGGATACTGAGAATCTGTGCTGAAAGAGTGCAGAGGCTCTGGCTGAGGGTTCACGTTATGGGCTGGCAGACAGCCAGAGTAGGGACAGTGTATCACAACCCAATCAGGGCCTGAGACGACTGAGTCGTAGTAAGGCATGATCTACCCTAACGTACCCCTTCTTAAGGGTCCCAACTAGAAGCCCAGGACATTTAAGTGCTGCCGTCTAGTCAGTTCCTGATTTCCACGACATAAGACTGCCAAACATTCCACTGTGCTTTCCAGCTGGTTTTCTTAGCTTCTTAGCCTTTCATGCTATATGACTAAGACTTACCGAGGACTTCAAAGAGAAAACATCGAATGTCAGCCTAGCTTCTCTGAAGCTCCCTTTTTTTCTGGAACCTTGGCTTCTTGAATTCTGGCTGATTTGGTAACCCGACACTGCAAGTTTTATAGCCTCAGACCTAGGAGACTGCTGACGGCTGTGCTGCCTCTCTGACTCCTAGTGACTATCCTCTCCCAAGTTTCTCAGCAGCTTTCTCAATGCCAAGAATTACCAAGTTCCAAAAGGAGAAAAGCAGCTTTCAGAATGTTGGGCTCACTTCAGTGAGATTCCCTTCTCTCTAGCATCTTGACCCTTCAACTCTAGGCGGTGTCAACAGCTCTCTGAAAACTTCAGATATATCAATTTTAATTTATCCATCTTTTTCAGTTCTTTCAGCGGAAGCAGCAGTTTTCTGCCAACCACTTTATCATATCTGGAAATGGGAGTTGCGTCTTTGTTTCTTTGCACAATTGCATAGTACTTCACTTTGCAAATATGCTCTAGTTTAACCAAGTCTCTACTAAGAAACATTTGTATTGTTTCTAGCCTTTGCTACAAAAAACAAGGCCACAGCAAATAGCCTTCTGCATTTGTCTTCATATATTTGCTATTGAATATTTGAGATAGGACCCTAGAAATGTGACTGCTGGATTAAAGAATGAGTGCACATGTAATTTAGCTAGATAGTGCCAACTTCACTTCACAGAAATTGTGCCATGTGGTGTCCCCACCTGCAGGATATAGAAGTGCCTGTTTCCACACAATACCTTGCCAAAATTTACACTGTCAAATTTTGGAGATTTTTTTTTCAATCTGTTTTATAGAGAGCCAGTATTTCGGTAGTTCTAATGTGTATTTCTCTTATTGTGACTGAAAGCTATTAGCATAGCTTTTCTGTGAACTGTGTATTCATAACTTTGCTTATTTTTAAAATCAGGTTGTGGGTCTTTTTCTTCTCAATTTTTAGAAAATCTTTATTGCACTAAGTATATTAATACTTTCTGATATACTCGTAAATTGCAAAACTTTTCCCAATTTGTAATTATATTCTGATTTTTCTTATGAAGTGTCCACTCTTGGGTTATAAAAACAAGATTCACCCATGTTTTCTTCCAGTAGTTGTATGTTTTTCTGTTATCTTCATTTAGCTCTCTAATACCTTGTGAGAAAAAAAAGTTCTGTTTTTTCTTTTCTCTATAGCTGTCCTTTTGGCCCAACATCGTTTAAAGTTAATGTTCACCTCTGATTTCAATGTCTCTGTTGTCACATGCTAAATTTTCCTTAGTTATATTTCTGGGGACCTATTCTGATCTGTGGGTTTGTAAGCCTTTTCCTGAGCCAGTAAGTCATTGCTTTGATTTAGAGGATTTTAAATGTTTTACTATATTCTTCATATTCTCTAAAGTAAAAATTCAGCTAATTCATCTATTTACAACACAATACACAAGAGACAATGTGTCTCATATCATACATTTCACTCCCAACTCCTTGGAATGCTCATTTCTTTGGCTAAAGGAGAAGCTAGAGAGGAAATCCAGGCAATGCTTGGGCAATTGAAATAAGGTCAGGCCAGGAGCAATGCTAACATCTTCCTCACAGGGGTGGGCACAGGGGGCGACTAATGGTCACAAGCTGATTTTCTAGAATCGTTAGCTGGAAGCACGGAAGCACTGCTCCTGGATGCTTGAGCCACCTCGGTCCTCACCTATCCACACCACACAGATATAGCAGCGCTTTCTGGTAGTCACCCTTGGTGTCTTGCTGGATGTAGTAATACAGGAACTTGCCACACTTCTTGAATTCAGACCTGATTTTCAGCATTTCCGCTTCACTCCAGGAGATCGTGATTCTGATCAAGACCTTGTTGCATGTCCCCTTGCCCTTCATGGAGTCATACAGCTGGTCAGCAAAATACAGGGGCTTGTTCTGGATGCACTGGACCAGGTTCAGGAAAGCACTTTCCAGGTCTCCATTGACTTCCTTCTTGATGCTCTCCAACATGTCATAAGGGCTATAGCTCTTGTACCTTCCAAATACTTTCTGCCCATGACACACACTCTACCCAGCCATCAGGGTGATCTACTTGGGAACATCAGTTCCTTTCCTCTTCACTCCAGCACCATAAAGGTCATGGGCATCTTGGCCAATCATTTCATAATCAATGACAGAGCCATTTTCTGTTCTTCTACCCTTTGCAAGGGCAACTACCAGCTTGCAGAAGTCACCAGATGTGTCGGAAAAAAGTCCTTCTCCAGATCAGTCTTGTACATTGTCTTGTAGACTCTATCAATTTCTCAAAGCCCTTGGTTGATCCTTTAGCATATGATCTCAATGAGAGAGTCCTCATCAGTCCCCAGCTCCTTCATGAGGTCCTTCAGCTCAGAAGCATCATACTGTGTGGGTGTTTTCAATAGGTTGGAGTCGCCCTCACCAGGTAGCCAGAGAAGGCTGACTTCAGTGCTGAGGCAAGTTCCTTCTTGGTCCTTTTCTGGTAGGCAAAGACAATATCCTGCCTCTGTTCATTGCTGTGGTTGGTCAAAATGTTGACATTTTGCCTGATGGCATTTCGAGTGTCCAAGGCATCTCGGTTGGCATCAAAAAATGGTGTAGGCTTTCACTGACACATTCTCATTTGGGGGTATAGACTGATCACCCTCCAAGCTGAGATTGCACAGAATTTCATCAGCAGCAGATATCTTGAAGGAAGGTGGGCTGGGTGCTGAAAGCTATGAGTGTCCCCAGATGCCGAGCTTTACTACATTCTAATAGGATTAACCATGCATTAAATATTCTTTCCAAATATTTCCTGGCTATTCTCAGTTTTTCTATTCTTTCATATAAACTTTATAATTCATTTGTCTAATTCTGGGGAAACTTTTGAGAAAATTTTTATTAAGGTTGTATCAAATTTATATTCATTTGGGGAGAAATAGCATTTTTATAATGATGAGTTTTCCTACTCAAGAATATGTTATTTTTTTTCAGTCTGTTCAAAGCCATTTTTATATGGCTTTACAGTTTTACAGTTTTAGAGTTTTATAGTTTTTCTTTTATTTGTTCGTATTTCTTATTAGTTCTATGTCTAGGTACTTCAATTTGTCATTGTATACAGAGTCTTCTATTATACCTTCAAACTACTTATAGTTTATGTATATGAAGATTAACAATTTTAGTATGATAATTTTATGTCCTGTAACTTTATTATCTTACAATTTGTAGTACTTTTGCATTGATTCTTTGGGTTTTTCCAGATAGACAATTACATTATCAACAAAGTTTGCCTCTTCCTTTCCAGTTTTTACAAGTCCAATAGTATTCTCTAGTTTAATTGTCTTAGCAGACATTCCAATGCAATGTAAGATAATTGCAGAGGTAACAGGCATCGTTGTCTTATTCCTGGATTGAGGGGAATGACTGCCTCAAGTATTTGACATTTGGTGATCAAATAAGATGTAGGCTTTTGGACTAATAGACACACACACTTTTTTTTAGGTTAAAAATATTTCCATGCTAATTTTTTATCGTACACTACATATTTGTACTTGAAAAGCTATTTGTAGAAATAGAGGACCAGGATGACATATCTTGATACAGAGAGGACTTGTGTTGCTTATACCATAGTCATGGGGACACTGTTAAGAATCCAGACTAACCCTATTCTGATGTTAAGGCTTTAGATTTGCTAGGTCTTTCACACATCCCGAAGAGAGGCTGTGGTTCACATGAGGGCTCATTCACTTCTAGTCCAATTTTGCTTTTAGGGGGCATTTCTTCAGGATTTCAATCCCAAACCACAGTGTGTCCCAGGCCCCTGACCTTGGCAGGCTCTGGACCACAGCTTTTTCTCCCTAGCCTCAAGAGGTTTTTAAAAGCACAGCTCAATATTTCAGTTCTCCCCTCAAAATCTGTAACTGTTCCCCAGGACAAGAGTAGCTCCAAATATTACATTCATTCTCTCGATTTTTGTCTTCTCCCAAACCTTGACCAGCAATTTCTCACAGCTTTATTAATTCTTTGATGATTTTAAAACTAAATTTTATATTTTATCCAGAATTTCTGTACCTTTATTTTTAGCAAAAGGGTTGGTCTGAATCACCTGGCCCTCTGTTACCAAAAACAGCATTCCTGTTTGATAAAACATGTTAAAAAACAAATTTAAAGATCAATAAAGAGAAAAAACAAAGGAAACAGACTTTTTGAAGTCACATTTTTTAATGTGTGAAAGATTTCCAGATTTCTGAACTGTCATTTAGAAATAGGTACTTCTCCATGGATAGCTAACAGCATAAGCTTCTTATGATTAAAAAGAAATAAAAATAATAAAGCTTCTTTTCTTAGCATGCCCCCAAAGTATCATAATTTTATAGTCACACCTTGACATTTTACCCAATTTACATATTACCTAAGCTTTCCTGGGATTATGTTTATGGCACAGAAAATATTTTTCTCTCCTAGGAAAACTCTAAGCTATTCCTTAATTCTTATCTGTTGACTAAGCAATTTCTTCCAGAGAAGTCACTCTCTTCACATACACAAGCAAAAACATACAGAAATAACAAGCAAAAAAACTAACAACAACAAAAAAAGCAATTACAAAAGAAATTTTAAAGGCATAAGGCACCATACACTTTTACGGGACTCTTTTGCCAAGCTTTGAGATCTAATTTTTTTCACACACATTAAGGTCACTCAAAGCATGCCTCATAGGTTTAATAATGGTACTTAGGAATTTCAACCAATGACTTTTGTTACAGTTTAAAAAGCAACTACCCAGAAGATTGTGATTCCCGTGGGCAGACAACTGGCTAATATATTTGGAACAAAATCTGAGATTTAATGGGAATTGGCAGTGCTGGAACAGAACACCTGAAGGTGGCACCTGTAGAGAACTTCAGGGGGTGGAGCCATTTCGTGTGGGGCCCAGAAGTGCTGTATTTGGTTGTTAATGTTCCAACGCAATACCCATCATTAGGGGTCTGTTTCAGCAACATAACATACTAAGGTGATACAGACAGGCCTTCCTTTCTACTGCAAACGCATAGAAAAGTTTGATGTAATAGGTTTTTTTCTAATTTAGTATTTCATAATCCAGCTGAAAAAGAAAGAATGGGAGGCTGACCAGGAGCCAGGAAGAAAGAGAGAAATCGAAACTAGAGCAGTAAGAGGGAGCTGAGGCAGCACTGGGGTTTGGTGGCCCACTGAAAATGGGACCCCAGACTTCTAGTCAAGATGGAGGCATAGGTAAACACGCCTTGCCTCCTCACACAGCTATAGAAAAAATTACCACTAGACTACAAAACTAGTATTACCCAGAAATGTCAGAAAATTGAGATGTATGGAAGTCTGAAACCAAGGATTTAAAGGATCCACATTAATGCAGATGGGTAGGAGGAATGGAGAGGTGTGGAGGGGTGCAGAGACATGGAACAGGTAGTCCCACATCCACATGTGGTGCATAAAAACCAGGAAGGATAACTTGGCAGTGAGGAATCCCAGCCCCACACCAGACCACCCAGCCCAGCGTTCCAGCACCAGGAAGTTAAGTCCCCATAACTTCTGGCTGTAAAAACCGGTGGGGACTGGGGTGGTGGAATAATTTGCAGGACTCATGCAAGACTCCTCTTAAAGGGTCCACAACAGACTTCAGACTTAGGCAGACCCACTCCCTGTGGGATTTAGCACCAAGGCAACAGCTGGAAGGGCACCAGTGGCAGATGGGGAGAAAGTGAAGTGACTGGCATTAGGGTGTTGCTGGGAGACAGCTTCCTCCTAAGCAAAACTTCAGAGGCCAGGTAGTGGCATTGTCCTCTCTCTGAGCCATCCCTCATGGAGCCACAGAGCAGTGGCACAGTTTTGCCCTGCCTCAATGATTACCTACCATACAATTTACAGGTGCAATTTTCTACAATAGGCCATGCTACTAAGACAGGTAGTCAAAGCAACTCTACCTAATACACAGAAACAAACCCAGGAAAGCTGCCAAAATGAGAAGTCCAAGAAACATGGACCAAATAAAAGAATCAGAAAAAAACTCCAGAAAAAGAACTAAATGAAATGGAGATAAGCCACCTATCAGATGCAGAGTTCAAAACACTGGTTATCGGGATGCTCCAGGAACTCAATAGGCACTTCAGTGGCATGAAAAGGACCCAGGCAGAAATGAAGTTAATAAAAGAAAACTAAAGTGAAATGAAGAAAAATCTACAAGGAATCAATGACGAGTGATACTACAAAGTATCAACGAGGAGATGAAACCAAAAATCAAATAAACAGTTTGGAACACAAGGAAGAAAAAAAAACATTCAATCAGAACAGCAAGAAAAAAGAATTATAAAAAAAAAAAAAAAAGGATAGGCTAAGGAGCCTCTGGGACATCTTCAAATGTACCAACATCTGAATCATAGGGGTGCCAGAAGGAGAAAAGAAACAGCAAGAAATTGAAAACTTATTTGAAAAAATAATGAAAGAAAACTTCCCTAATTTGATGAAAGAAATAGACATACAAGTCCAGGAAACACAGAAAGCCCCAAACAAGATGGACCCAAAGAGGACCACATCAAGACACATCATAATTAAAATTCCAAAGGTTAAAGATAAAGGGAGAATCTTCGAAGCGTTAAGAGAAAAGCAGAGAGTTACTTACAAATGAGTTCCCATAAGACTGTCAGCTGATTTCTCAAAAGAAATTTTGTAAGCTAGCAGGGACTGGCAAAAGTATTCAAAATTATGAAAAGCAAGGACCTACAACCTAAGTACTCTATCTAGCAAACTATCATTTAGAATCTAAGGGAGTATTTAGAGTTTTGCAGACAAAGTAAAGCTAAAGGAGTTCATCGTCACCAAGCCTTTACTATATAAAATGTTATAGGGATTTATTTAAGAAAAAGAAAATGAAAATTTTGAACAGTAAAATAGCAATAAATTTACAACTATCCACAATGGAATCTAAACAAACTAAGCAAACAAGCAGAGCAGAAACAGAATCATAAATATGGAGTTTATCATTTGAAGGGTTATCATTTGGGAGGGGGAATGGGGAGAATGGGGGAAATGGTGCAGTAAGTAGTAAAAGTTGGCAGGTACAAAAAAGACAGGGGGATGTTAAGAACAGTATAGGAAATGGAGTAGCCAAAGAGCTTATGTGCATGACCCATGGACATAAACTAAGAGGGGATTGCTGGAGGGAATGGGAGTACTGGATGGAGGGGGGGAAACGTGGAAATATTGGGACAACTGTAATAGCATAATCGACAAAACATATATATTGTTTAAAGAGGCTACAGGAATCAAGACGGTGTTGTAATGACAGAGATATTACCAAGGATGCAAAGATCAATCGAACAGAATGGAAAACCCAACTTGATTTTATATCCTGGCACACACATGTGCACTATATATTATGGATACACATATAATATATATTATGTTATTACATATATACATACAATGCATATTATAGTCTGTATTATATTATAGTGTGTATTATAAAATATATAGTATAAAATAAAATAATGATATAAAATCATATTATATTATATAAGATTATATTTGTATATATATTGTGTATGTGTGTGTCAGGATTATTGTACTCTGGATTATTTTTAAAGTATGCATGTAGCCGTGGCTGGTGTGGCTCAGTGGACTGAGTGCTGGCCTGCAAACCAAAGGGTCGCTGGTTCAATTTTCAGTCAGGCACATGCTGGGGTTGCAGGTCAGGTCACCAGTTGGGGCCATATGAGAGGCAACCACACATTGATGTTTCTCTCCCTCTCTTTCTCCCTCCCTTCCCTTCTCTCTAAAAGTAAATAAATAAAATATTTTAAAAAGTAAAGCATGAACATATACCCAGAAGTTAAGAACACAAGCTTTGAATTTGCTCAGACTTGGTTTTTGTCTGTTTTAAACTTGTATTGAAATATGTTGTATTTTACATATGTGTGCAGGAAAGTAAAAAAATATAATTTAAATATACCAATGTATAAGTTTTAAGAAAATAAAGATGCTAATGTCACCAGCCCCAAAATCAAGAAAAAATTATTAGAACCACAGCAGTTTCCATTGTGATTACTACCCTCCTCCAAGAGAAACTATTACTCTCTTGGAGGAGGGTAGTAGATCAATTTTATATGAATGAAATGATACCATAAACTTATTTTGCTTTCTTTTGAACTTTATATGAATGAAATCATAATATATATAACTTTCTCTGCCAGGCTTCTTTTTTTCTGTATTACTTTGTGATTTTTCTATATTGTTAAACTTAGTTGTAATTAGTTCATTTTCATGCTGTATTCTATTATTCCATTGTATAATTACAACAAATTTTACCCATTCTACTGTTGATGGCATGTTAATAACTCAAATTCAGGACTATTACAGATAGTGCAATTAACACTGTATAAATCTTGTATTGAACATATACCTGCCTTTCATTTGTGTCTGTGTACCCTGGAATGGGTGTAATGCTTATGTTCATTTTAGTAGATAAATATATATCTGCTTTTTTGGGGGGGAGGGGACTGTGTTTAAATGTATACCTTGGAATGGCATTACTTGTATACCTATTTTCAACCCTAGTAAATGCTATCAGTTAAATTATGAAAACAAAAAAAATAATAAAATTCTTATCCAGCTCATCTAACAAGGGCAGGCAAGGAAAAAACATGTCCTAAGACTGAAAGTGTGCACTGTGAAAACCTTCACCAAAAGAACCTCTAAAGGAGGTACTTGGTGAAAAGGAAACTGAAGCCAGAAGAACTAAATCTCAAGAAACAATAGAGCCTTGGCTGGTGTGGCTCAGTGGATTGAGCGCCAGCCTGTAAACAGAAGGGTCGTGGGTTTGAATCTCACTCAGGGCACATGCCTGGATTTTGGGTAAGGTCCCCAGTAGGGGGCGTGTGAGAGGCAACCACACATTAATGTTTCTCTCCCTCTCTTTCTCCTTTCTTTCCACTCTCTAAAAAATAAATAAATAAATTCATTAAAAAAAAGAAGAAACAATACAGAGACAAACTCAGTAAATATATTGATATAAACTGAAGCATAAACTCCAAATGCTGTCATACCTATGAGAATGAATAATTAATGACTCAGTTAAAATTAGGGTGTAAAAAATATCCTCAACTCTAATAAGATGAAAAATGGATAGGATGGAACAGTTACTACCTCATAAGGTCCTAGCACTGAGGACAGGACACTATTGTCTGTCTTTGGATTTTGTTGAACAAGCATCTTTATTTAAAAAGAAAAAGATGTCCACTCATGACAGTCAGGCCTTGTAGTTGCTGGCAACAGAAACTAACTGTGGTGATTTAAGCAGGAAAGAGTTTTATTAAAATATCAGTAGATCGGGGAGCCTCAGGAAAGACTAGCCCTGAGCTCCAGGGCTGTGCTGGCAGGACTGCACCACGGCCAGGCTGCTGAGCTGGCTTGATGGACACAGCTGCCCTCGCAGCCTGCTCCACCTGCATGAGCAATGGCATCCGACACACCACCCCAGAACCGGCTCCAGAACTGCCTGGGCCGCCGGACTGCTGCAGCCACCACTGCTGAGCCACAGCCAGCGCTCCCTGGGGCCCCCTCCTAGGGGCCAGGAGCCACCACCCACATAACTTGCTGGCACAGGACAGCTGCACAGCAAACTGCGAGATTTTCCACTTTTACAGAAAGAACCAGGCTCAGCTTCCCAAAGATACAAGAGGAAGGGAACACCCGGAAGAGATCATCGGCTGGACCACTAAAAAAATGTACATATGTGCAGTATAACACTAAAATACTTGGAATAGGAAATATAACTTCCTGTAGAGGGAAAGGGGAAATAAAGATAACCTAAGACAATAGAAGGCAGGAAAAGGGCGGCGGTGGTGGGGGTGGGATGTTGCTAGTTTCCTAGGCCTGCAGTAAAATGTATCACAAACTGGGAGGCTTTAAACAACAGACGTATTCTCTTACAGCTCTGGAGGTTATGAGTCCAAGATTAAGGTTTGGGGAGCTTGATTCCTTTTGGGGAGGCTGAGGGAGAATTTGTTCCAGCCGCTGCCCCCCACATGCTACCGCTGGCTGCCAGCAGTCCATGGAGTCATTCTTTGTCTTGTGGATGTATCCTTCCATTTTCTGCCTCCACCTTCACAGGGTGTTGCCTCTGTGTCTGGGTGTGTCTGGACTTTCCTCTTCTCACAACGACACCAGTCACTGGAGCAGGGCCCAACGTAATCCAGCATGACCTCATTCTAACGTGATTACATCTGCAAAGACCCTACTTCCAAATATCTCATTTACAAGGTCAGGGTGAACATGAATTTTGGAGGGACACTATTCGACCCAGCAGAAGAGGTTTTAAAAAAAGGATAGTTATTACCTGGGAGAAAACATTAAAAACAGAGATATTTATTTTGACCCCCTGAAATTCTGATTCAGTGGACTGAAATAAGGAGAAAAATCTGCATTTAGCAAGCATCCAGGTGATTCTGCACGCTGAGAACACTATTAACAAGGCAGATAAATGGGAAGTGCTCTGTTAGAGGTGCCAGCAAGAGGCTGCAGGAGCGCCCGGGGCACAGGAGGGGTATGGGGAACTCGAGGGGAAATTAAAAGGGAGAAAGGGTCAATTCAAGGTGATGGGCATTTGCAGCAGCAGAGCACCATGCTCAACTCTAGAGGACCCAAGGTGTGAGATGGGGAGGAAGGTGACAAAGGCCAGGACCTTCAGTTTCTGTCTGTTCTTCTCTTCGGTCCAGGAAGAGCACTAAGAGCTTGTTTTTACATGTAATCACTAATGAGTACAAATTAACAACACTCAGTGAAAGATTCAGGTATTTTGTCTTGTGTCTAAATCAAATTAACTGTGACACTGAGTCTATTTCCTGAGGTTGGTGAGACATTCAATATTATAGTCATTATTGGCAAAAGCACCTCCCTTCCTAAGAGTCCAAAGGGTCATACACAATCCAGAGAACTTAGCAAAAGTCCACCAGGGCTGCCTTTGAGATGCCTGTCATTCAAGTGCCCTGAGGTCCACTCACAGCATCCCTTGCTGGGCCCATTGTGGTCACAGAAAACCCAGCTGCAGTCTCCAAAGCTGGACCTTGGGGTTCACATCCCAACATCAGCCAGGTACCCCATCAGTGATCTGCCATCTCCCAGGGCTATGTGTGAGCAGGGTCCAAGTTTCTTCTTTCAATCCTTAGGAATCCAACAGCATTCTCCACAAGCCACTGAGTCACAGTCCCTAAATGTCCCTTTCCTCCCAAGCCTTTGCAAGCCCTTTTCCCTGTTGGAAAATCAGAGTTAGAACCCCAGTGAGCCGAAACCAGCTGAGCCTGTCCTGCAGGGAGGGAGGGCCAGTGCTACAGAACACACTGGCCAGCTGCTCTGTTAGAGGAGTGAGGAAGAAACCAAAGAAAATAAGCACCATGACTTTCTCAGTTAGTTTATCCTGACATGTACGCTCATGTAAGTTGGGGCTGCATCTTGTATTTGTATTTGAACATGTACCTATTTTTCCTTGTGCTGAAGGACATAAGGGGACTTGGATGCTTTGAGTAAAAAACAAATGCATTTTCCATCTCTAAGCAACATGCAGAGTCCCAGGGTTTGGCAATTAATCATCATATCCTCGGCCAAGTACTTGACCTCTTTGAACCTCAGTGTCTCTACCTGTAAAGTAGAGATAACATTTTCCCTGCCTTCCTACACCTCACAAAGCTGCGGGGTTTGAGAAACACACATATGAAAAAGGATTTTGCAAATTGAAGGCATTATTATTATTTCCATGATGTCCCACGAGAGGCAGCGATTCCTGACTCCCACAAGTAAACGTGTGGATCTTTGGAGCAATCATCCCTTCATCGCTCATTTTCTAAAATTATCTGTTTTCTGGAGTCACACTCTGGGAGGTGACGTTGAAATGCTATTTGTGGGCGCTCCTTGTTCTGACTTTAAGGCCTCCCCAGCAGAAATCGGAGGGACTATGTATGTCCTCACTTGGCTCCTCTCAGCTTCAGAAGGAGGGAAGCGACATCCCTGTGTGACCACAACAGCCCGGTCTGTATCGTCCTCCAGGCCCAGTGATGCACGGTTCGGCCCCTCCCCTTCCCTCTCGAAGTGTTCCAGTTTGATCAGCGATTCCCATGCTCACCCTATCCGCTTTAAGTAAAGAGGATTAGGAAAAACACCTATCGTGCAAAATAGGGTGCTATTTAATTACCAAACCCTACAACATTCTTTTAAAGGAACCCATTCCTGACCAGAACGGAAATCTGTCGCCATCTTGTGGTCAAGAGCTGTCGTTCTGCCCGCATCTGCCGGGATGTGTCTGCCAGGATCTCTTGACCTTTCCAGGCGGGAGGAAGGGTTCACGGACACAGAATACACACAGGAGGACTCAGGGGCTTGCAGGGTATTTCATTAACATACACTTTTGCGTTTGTTGATAAAAGAAAAACGATAACCATTTTCAAGAAATGCTGAGAAGGCAAGAATTAAGCCTCTGAATTTCAGATTCTAACTGAAAGATTGAATAATGTAGCTTGTGGGTTAGACTATTATTTGATAGAAGTCCTACCTTACAGTGACATATTAACTCAGTATAATGGGTATGATGGTGTTTAATCAAATAAGTCCATCCACAAATGTTTAATTCTTGTCTGCGATCTCACCACTAAACGAAGACTGTCCTATGCCTGGAAAACAGGGCGGTGGGAGGTTCAGGAAAGTTCCCCTTGAGAATGTGACTTGTGAGCTGAAATCTGATGAATGAGTAGGAGATAAGGGCGGGGGGCGGGGCAGAGTTCGGGGCGGGGAGGAGGCGGGGATGGGGAGCGTGGGTGGGACTGCGCGTCTGTGTGACGGGGGTGGCTCACGGCGCTGGAAGTGGAGGCAGGCGCTGTGCTACCAGTGCTGCCCAGAGGCTGGGAAGTGCAATCTTGTGGCGTGTCCCTGGGTGTGTTGAGGATTTCATTTACCTTTTTCTAGTAGCAATGGAAAACCATTCGTATGTTATAAGCAAAGAGATGATAGGGTCTTATTTGAGTTTCAAAAAGATCATTCTGGCTCTGGCCGGGTAGCTCATTTGGTTAGAGTACCCTCCAGATATGCCAAGGTTGCTGGTTCGAACCTTGATCAGGGCACATACGAGAATCAACCAATGAATGCTTATATAAGTGGTACAACAAACCAATGTCTGTCTGTCTCCCTCTTGCTCTCTCTCTCTCTCAAATAAAAAAAAATCTGGCCACAATGAGGAGAAAAGACGAGAGAGGGGCTGTAACGGATGTGAGGTCGTCACTGCTAGAATAGTCCAGGTGAATTGAATGGTAAGGAATGCTCAGTATCCTGGGCACTACTCTGAATGTTGTGAGTGTGTTTACCCATTCAGTTCTTACACAAACCCTGTGAGATAGGTGTTGTTTTTACACCCATTTTACAAATGAAAATTGAAGCACCCCAAAGTCTAATTCCAGAGGGCACCCTCTTGACCACTATATGACATTGCCTGCAGATGGTAATTTTAAAAATGGAGAAAAGTAGGTGGGTTCAAAGCTTTTTGGAAGTAAAATTAACAAGACAAAGTGTTCCAGCAACCATACGAGGTCATTGGAAGAACATCAGGTTCAGAAGGGGTTATAAATTTGCCTTTGTAGATGTTGAGTTTGATGGGGGTGTAAGAAAATCAAGAAGAGGCACTGAGAAAAGCACCACCTTGAGAGACAGAAATGGGGCCCCACTGGTGAAGAGAGGGCACTGAAATCACAAGTAGGATCGCCTCCCAGGAAATTCTGATATTGAATTGCAGGATCAGCCTGCAAGTGAGATGAAGGTGTGGCCAGATGGACAGGATTAAAACTAGTAAAGCCAGGGGTCAGTATCATTACATCCGAAGGCAAAGAATGTTTAGGGAAGGGCTGAGCAACCACGAGGGCAGGTAAAGTTGGGGACTGGAAAATGTCCTTCAAATTTTGCGTCAGGGGTCATAGAGACACTACTTAGAGAAGTCTGGTGTGAAGTGAAGAGAGAACTGTCGCTGGCAGCTGAGAGGGTAGAGAAGGAAGTCTTTTCTTTCTTTCTCTCTTTCAAGACAGAATGTATTTAATGAAAATTTTTAATGTTTTTGAGAATGACCCAATTGATTGAGAGTGACCAAATACATAAAAGAAATAATTGACAGTGTTAATTCACTGAAAAGATAGGAAATAGGACCCAATGCACAGGAAGGGCTCTGTCCTCCAGTGTGTTGGCTGGGCAAGTTCTGCACGAGGGTGAGTGGGTTCCAGGCTGAGGCTTCCACTTGCTCTGGGAAATAAGAGGCACAGTACCTGCCTGGGTGGGGAGCACAACCAAGGGTACAGGGCTACCACCTCGATGCTCACGTATTTCCTGTCCTCATCAAGTGACTTGTTTGACTGAAATGGTCCCGAAATTGGCTTATCTCAGTTGTCTTTGATATTGTAAATACATAATTAAATATTACAATGAAATATGAGTGTGAAAAAAGAACTGCTGTTTCTATGAAAATTTAGTTGAAGGTTTTGGGGAAATTCGATAAAGGCAAGAGGCTAAAAATTCCTGCACATCTAGGAATGAGTGAGGCAACTGTAAAAGATGGAAAAATACCCCCCAAAAAAAAATCTTTGCTCTGCAAGATTCGATTCTTGTTCCATTTTTAAAATAGGAAATCACAGAATTATGTCTGACTTTTACAAAGAAAGTAAGATGGAACTCGAATGGATCTATATTCAGTTTTTAAAATAAAAGCCTTGGCCTTCCCCCAGTGCAGGATGAATATATACCTTTCCATGACTTCCCTGTTCAACTGACCTTTTCAATGGACTGAGCAACTTCTGGAGGAAGCTGTCATTAAGAAGGGTTCTGTGGTGACAAAGGGGAATAAGAAGTAAGGAAAGAAGAGAGGGAGATTAAGTTATGGAGAAAGGAATTTGCTATTTGACAGGTATATTTAAAAATTTACTCCTTACAGCAAACCTAGATATTATCATTCCCATTTAGCAGACCAAGAAACAGTGAGGTTAGCTAAATTGCCAACTACCAGGTGACAGAACTCGGGTAGGAATTCAGTTTTCCTGACCTTTATCCTCAGAGCTAGATTAGCCCTTTCCACAAGTCTTACCTGCACCTGGACTTATTCTCAAATATGTCCCACCCTCATGTCCATCAGCCATCCACCAATGATTCATCATTGTCCTTTACCTCCCATATCTAATCGATCACCAAACCCTGACAAATCGACTTCCATCAATATCTATTCAGTTTGCCCTCACTGCCACCAGTCTTGCACAGATTCACATCTTTTGTATGGACCACTGCAAGTTTCCTGTTGCCACATTTCTTAAAGTCAGATCTGAGCAACATCACCCTTCAACATATGAGGTCTGTCCAGAAGGTGTCCAGCCACATAACATGAAAAAGAGACATTCACTGAAGAAAATACAAGATACGAGAAACATTGTACATTGGACAAGGATGCTTCAGTCCCCTTCGAAGTAGGCACCTTGGGACCTCACGCAGTTCTCCCAGTCACCACCAGCTGCCCTGTTGTATATCCCTGAATCTCATCAATGGTCTGAAATCCCTTCACTGTTAATGGTGATTTCAGTTTTGTGAAAAGTCAGAAGTCACAGGGTGTGAAATCTGGGCTGTTGTGGGGCTGAGTCACCTGGGTGATTTGATGTTTTGCAAAAATACTCTGCATGAACATGAGCAGGCATGTTGTCATGACGAAGCTGCCAATCTCCAGTTGCCCATAGCTGTGGCCTTCTGAATCACCCAAATAGTTTCTGCGGAGGAATGTTCAAGCTTACTGCAGATTTGGTGCTTTATTTGCTCAGTTATTTTCAATGTGATGGCCACACAGTACACATGCTCACTCAACAGCACCTATTGCCCCCAATGACTAGTACAGTAAAGTCATCATTGTTCATGCACGTGAATTCCAGTCCACTCTCCTTGGCTGCTGGGTTACATACATGTTGCACAAACTGTTCTCATTATATTAGCAGTGGCTGGACTTTTTCCAGAACACTTGGCTCTTCAAGTTCATTCTTCTTTTGCTTCTAGCACCTTACTTTCTTCCACTTATGCCCCTGGTTCTCTTTCAAGTCCTCAATGTCCTTAATGGCCTGTTTTTCTTTTATCACCCTCTTAAATTTTGATGCCTCTTAGGGGCCACTCCTTGAGTCTTTAATTCTAACCTCTCCCAGCAAATTCTTTTTTTTTCTTTTTCGCCAGTAGTTTCAACTGCATTCACACACATGCTCACCAAATCCATTTTTACCTATGCCCCTCACAGCATACCCAAAACTGGACTCTCATCTTCCATCTCCCTGTAGCCAACCTCAAACCTACTTCTTCTACATTCATTCCTCAGTGTTATGAATCTCAAACTATAAAATGTTAAAATCATCCTTCACCTATACTTCTCCTCCACTTGCCTTCACAATCCAATCTCAAATCTTGTGGATTTCTCATGTCTTCAGATTTCCCATGGTCATCACTCATTTCCAGCCTGCCACTAGCTGTTTTCTTGTTTGGACTGCAGTGAACGACACTCTATTTCCACTGAGCCTACAAGTCAACCCTCCTTGCCCCAGTTCGCATAAGCTTGCCAAGCCGTCCACAACTAGTCCAGATGCCTGCAAGGATAACCACGCAATACGGTAAACAAGTGAATCAATGTTCTCACTCAATTTTAAATATTTCAGTGCTCTCCACCACAAATGGTATGCACCTCGGAGCCTTTGCTATTGCATGTCTTTTGTGACCTAGATCTTCTCTATTTTTCCAGCCTCAAACCATTGTTCCCCCATAACCACTATTCCAGGAATAAATAACCCGCTATCCAGTAACCACCCAACTAGTTCTCCAGGCGAGTCGCCTTCCCTTGACTCTGACTTTGCACATGCTCTTTCTTCTGTCTGGAATCCTCTTTTCATTCTCGACCAGGAAGACTCCTACTCATTCCTTTAAGATTTTTAGAGCTCTTGCTGTTCTTCCATTTTCTCTGCCCACCCACCCCCACAACAGTTCTCCATAAATACCATTTTTTAACAGCAGCACTTATTTTTACCTAACAATCATACACTGGCCTATAGAGCCGTGGAGGCGGGGGTTGGGTAGGCAGGTTGGGTGAGAGAAAACATTCTCCGGGCTCCCCAAGGACATTTCTTTCATTTTCAGGAAACTCTTCCCTCAAGGGTCACACTTGATATCCCAGGCCTTGAGATCAGTCTTCCAAGTCCCTGACCTGGCCCCCAGGTCATGGTAATTTTCTCCAACTCCAGCTTATATCAGAGACCATGCTGACAGCCCACACAATACCCTAGAATGAGTCACAGTTTCCGATTACCCTGCTCTAGGGCTGCAGTCACTGCTCAGAACTGTCTCACCTCTAAAACCCTAGACTGCACTCCAAACTCCCTTCTGTCCATTATACACAAACATCCCACTCATTTTTATCTTAATTTCTACCCCTTCCCATTCACCCAATTTATTAGTGCCTTAATGATCAGACTTCTCTTACAATCCCACCCAAATCCCAGTGCAATCTCTAATGACTTTGCCCTAATTCAGACACGCCTGCCTTACAAAGCCTGATGCCGGCACAATCCACTGCTTCCTGCCCTGTGTTCTTGGCAGCTTGAGCACTACTGGAGAAAAAAGTTGGCCCCCAGCCAGTGCAACTAATGGCTTCCTATCTCACACTCGTTTTCAAAGGCATTCCTTAACCTTTTTTCTTGGCTTTGGTCGCTGTTCTCATACAGTCCTCCTGGTGGTTAATACTAACAAAAATAGAAGACATGATCTATTATACAGAATATCAAAATACTGGATAAAGTATGAAAAGAAACAAAAAGGCCAAACATGGTAAATGTAATTTAGTTCTAATACTGTATGTCCTTCAGGTTCTAAGTCAATTACTTTCATGGCACTCACAATACTATTGCTGTCTTGTCTTTACTCCTAGTGATTTTTGGAGTTTGAAAAAAAGGCAGAAAAACTGTACTTGAACAACAATAAAAAAGAAAAAAATGAGGTGAAAGATGGACTGTTGGGAAAAATGGCTGCTTTTGGATCCCTCCCTTCGTAATTATATTCTGTCAATGAAATACACACAACTTCGTTTGTTTTCATGTTAATTTATTCTGTGCGGTTTAAAGTAAAAGGTAAAACATCATATAAACAAACCACAGAAAGTTTAGATATAGTATTGACCAGTTTTAAAACAAAAACAATGAATGATCACTTACACACATTCCTCATCTTTAATTTTACATCTTATTATACAAAGATACTATTAACATACACAATTTTAATTCCTTATAAGCCTATTTATCAAGCAGCAAAATGACAATGCATCATAGCACAGCACAGAATGTTTCTTTAGAAACCACAGCAGCAGTGTTTGGTGAGTGGTTATGCATAGAACTGACTTGGAGAGTCATGTTAAACATTGGTCATAAAACAGGCAGCACACATTCACAAATGTAAAATGTAACTTCTATTAAAATGTTATTCTTTATGCTTTAAGTTAAAAGCTATAAGATACTTTAGATGCAGATAATACAAGGTGCTTTAACTCTAGACACCATAACAAAATACTATTCCATTAGCTGCTTGAGTCTGTAACCTTTGAGTACTATTAATGGCTTATTAAAGTCAACTTCAAATATAAAATTTTATCAGTTAAAATCTAACGTACATTGGTTACACATTACATTAAAACAAAACTTTGCAGAAAAGCTGACTTCAAAAAATACTGTACTGTTGACTTAAAATAATTTCAAAAAAATGTTGCTCTTAAAAGTAAAAAAGCACTACTGTCAAATCACTTAACACATTTTTGTTTAAAATGCCATATTCTTGAAACCATTATTTAATATGTTCCTAACTTGCAACAAAATAACAGTTTGAAGCTATTATTCCACCTAATAATATCTAAAGAAATGGGTCAGCACACCTGTGAATTGGCTATTCACCAAATAGCATACTTATGTTTCCACCATGAAAACAATACTACAAAATCCACTGGATGAATTCTATTTTTAACTTGATGTAAATATTAAAAACCTCATATAACAGTGCTACACAAATATTTAGTGTTGGGTTTTTTTTGTTTGTTTTTTTATTTTGGCATTTAAATCAGAGTAATGCTACCAACACATTTGATAATGGCAATTTTCACAAGAGTTTCAGAGGCAAAGAGAAAGACTTAGGAATGGTTAGTCAGGAAGGAAACGAAACAGCCTACCAGTGCTCAATTTTAGAATTACTCCTCAAAAATGGCACACTTGAACATCATTGTTAATGAGCATTTGGACACGACTCATACTTGTGCTTTTAATGCTCAGAGCCTTCCAGAGTTTTAAATTATCCACAGGCTAGTCCATCTTCTACTGAGAAACTGAAAATGCCCTTAATGATGTTAAGTTCAGTTACAAAAGCTCTAAAACAGAAAACAAAAAGACACAGAAACACTGTATCACACAAATAATTCTGTGTTAGCAACTATTTTTCTTGCCTTTGCAATATGTACCATGGTGAGCATCTTGGGAGGAGTAAGAGTAAGAAAAAAGTTTTAAAGGACTTCGTTTATAGAATTTTCATATTGGCACCAGAGATTTAACTCTCCTGAGTTAAAACATGGTAGGGTATGATCTATTAATATGCTTTTGAGTATGTTTCCCAAATAAGTAAAGCAGAACATTTCTTAAAATTCCATTTAAAAAGACATCCTCAAAGCATAAATATTAATAAATAATATGAACACATGCACCTTTACATGGATTAATTTAACTTGTGGATGGCGCTCACAGGTTTTGGGGGGGCTATACCGCCCTTCCTTCTTTAATACTGATACAATATGGAAGCTCTCCAGCTCCCCAAGTTTCTCAGGGACTATTGTTATCTAAACCTAAGATATCCATTATAAAGCAGAATCCACAGTTCAAAATACTAGACAATGAAAGATCTAATTTAAGTCTCCCAGTACCAAGAAGCTTTTTAGGCTTTTTCCCCCCTAAATGAGGATCATTTTAATGTGATATTTAACTAGTAGGAAGCACTAAAATTAATGTTTGAAATTTGTGTCTCTGTTTTTTTAATCCCTACAAGTCACACAAGAATAGAAAATTGCACCCGATAAGGAAATGAAGACAGAAAGATTATGCCCCACTCTCAGCTGCTGGGGATCTTCCTGTAGCAAATATTGAAAAGTGAAGTCATGCTCTGTCAAGTCCCTTTTTGTATAGACCAAGGGCTGCGACGACAGTAGAGGTGTGCACCAGAAGCACCACTCGGGGCAAAGCACGTGAACTGTTAATTAATAACAAACAAAACTATCACCGTGAAGTCTGAGGTACCAAACACAATTACACACCATAGTAAAGGTGATACTCTGTGATGACTAGTTCTTTAGAAACAAAGTTTAAAAACATAAAAAGAACCTGAATGAATACAATAGGCTGGCTTTGCAATTCACTCCTGTACAAAGCAGGTAACACTAAACAGGAAGGTTCTTGAATCCGTATCTCTTCTCCAGTAAACACTCAGTCCAAAGTTCAGTGAAGACAAACAGGGGAACCTGCCAAGAGTCTTTGTACAGTGAAGCAGGCATTTTCATCCACTCTCTATTTTTCTCCACACCCGGTTTCCCTGAGATCTTGTCACTGAATTGCTGTTTGTGAGGAAGTATTTTCTCCACAACACGTGCCTTGAGTATGAAGTCCTCCCATACAAAAGGAGTAACCAATCCTACTCTGCCTAACATAGAAGAAAGTTCTTAGAGTCCTAAGTTACTAAAGTCTTGAGTAGGCTGCCAAAAAAAAGTGTCTCGTAAAGAGTAACTATTTTAACAACATTGTAAGTGTCAGAATTAAGTTAGCAATAATTGCTGTTCTAGGAAAAAATAAATTTATTAACTACTTTTTAATCAATCCGAGATACCATATGTATCACTAAGAAAAAACATAGACAATTAAACTATGACATAATGCTTTCATATTATGTAAAATAGAATGTTTATATTTATCGAAACAGAGCTTTTCGAGTTAAACAGATTTTTATCACGTCAGTCTTGTGCATACATAAAGTGTTGTGAAATCAACTGGGTAAGTTATAACTCTAACTTCCTAGTCCAAGGCCCAGCTCTGCTGAATCCCTTTGTGAATCAGTCATCAATACCTGTACTGTATTCTTCCCCACAACCACACCCTTGGTGTCAAGAGCACTGGTGATACACCATTTCTCGAAAGAGTGTTCTACCACTGCTTAATGTCAGATGGAACCTTGGGACGAAACGTGTTTGCCACCTTAACGACAGTCCTGCTCAACACATGAATTCATCGCACTCATTGCTTTGAATTGCGTTTCATCTATTCCAAGGGTCTTGGCAATTTCTCCCAACTTCAACTGCTTCACTTAGCATGTGACAGGCAACTCTTCTGCATATGTCTCAGTGACGAAATGTAGTACAGCTTTATCTACTTGTGAGTACCTTCCCTTCTTACGGCCTGTAAAGAGCATTTTGTTGCTGCTTTACAATGAAATATGGAATTGTGGTCACTCCTTCAACAACAGATATTTGCTTCATTGCTCTGTTTCCATGCTTTTCTGCACACACAACAATTTTTCATTTCAGTGCTGAATCAAAGTGTAATCTTCAGAAGACATTTTAAAATGCCAATTAAATCTGACACATTTGATATCAACAACACAGTGATGGCACTATGACAGCTGTACGTCCACACACGCACGAGCTAAGATAATTACATCGACTACCGCCTGGTTGACAATAATGGTGAGTTGCATCCCAATTTCAATGTGTGGGGGGGAGAAAGTACATTATAGAACTAATAAAATACAGTTTTCAAGCCTGTAATGTCTAACGGATTCACACAAGTACAAAAGGAAAAATAAACCCAAGAGCCATTGTATATAAGTAAAAGCTAGTAAAGCAAAAGATAATCTTTAAGATGAAATCTGTAACAGTCTGATTTGGTTTTAATTCCCTTTATTTTCATATGGCTTACATGTAAATCTTTTTTTTTCTCAACTGGACTTGAAATCCAAGAACAAATGTTCTTCAACATTTTAGCAACTGCAAAACCAAGTCACTAAGGACAGAGGCTCCAGAGTGCCCTGTGTCTCTGACTCAGGATGACAGCCGGGGTCAGCGGCCGTCGTCAGCAGTTGCCCTCCTTTGGCGAGCAGATCTGATCCTGTGTGGAGACAATGAAGCGTCCTCTTCGGCTTCAGACCCTGAAGGCTCATGATCTCCTTCCTGGGATCCTGTGTCTCCCACCAGTTCCCGCAGAAACTTGAATTTCGATAAAAAAAGGTGCCATACAAAATACCAACCTAAAGAGAGACAAAACATTAAGAATAATTATTACACACAGTTATCAGTTGACAATATTCCACTTAACTTCTGACAGTATATTATAACACAATATGTACAATATAAATAAATACATGTGATTTCAAATGTATGTACTTACATAACAAATACTTACTAAGCATTTACTATGGACTATGAACAAGGCATGAGGATAAACTCTAGATTCATAAAGGCATGGAACAAACAGTTTCTGCCTTTACAGAATTTAGAGTCCAAGCTTGGTGCACGTACATTAAAATCACAATGAGTTTATGATACCTAAGTAAAATTATTTATCATGCATTAAAATATTAAAATTAAAATTAATTTTTTAAAGGGAAAGGGAGGGAGAAAGAAGGAGAGAAACCCTGATGGGTTGCTGCTCCTATGCATCCCAGCCAGTGCCGGAACCCACGACCTGTGCACGTGCTTTGACCAGAAATCGAGCCAGCTGTCTTTCACTTTGCAGGACAGTGACCAACCACACTGATGAGGGTACAACCAAAATTTTGAGAGCATTTTTCTTGAGAAGAAAGAATCCCTTTACTATTTATGTGAAAATTCTTATTTCAATACTAGTATTTACTAAAAGCAAGTTTTCTTCAGTAAGAACACAAAAGACACTAAATGGCAAGAATCAACTGCTCTATGGTGAAAACTTCTCATTAGGATCTAGCTACTCGTAAGTTCCTAGAAAAAACAAATTCTCACAGAAAATCCATATATTTTCTTTAATTACATGATGAAAGAATAAGGCCAGAGCACTAGTACCTTAAGTTCAAAATTTTTAAAATATAGTATTTTCATGTCAACGTTACCAAAAAGTTTGAATAACTCTCCTTAAAAAAATCACTAATCAAACTTTGCTTGTTTTCGCAGAAGTTTACAACATTTTAGAAGCCTGTGAATAAAAGAAAACAATACAGGAGCAGCACACTGGCCAAAACCTGAACTGGTTGCTCTAATGTTAAGAGCATAAATTAAATAAAATCAACTATTGTAACAAACTTTTTCACGTTAGCATGCTTTCTTTAAACTCTCTAATTTCATAGAAAAGCAACAGACCACAGCATATTCTGATAACTGGCATTTTATAAAAATAAAATCCAAACTACTTTTCTAACTCCAGCATTATAACAAGCTAGGATGAATGGCCAACTTTAAGGAAGTTTCTAATTTTACTTGTTTTTTCTTACAGTCTCTGAAAAAAAATAAAGGATTAACAAACTCCTTGGTACTAAAAGACTAACTTCAGACTAATTTAACCCATTTCTCAGGTTTTTGCATTCCTTTAAGCTTTCATGCTAACTAAACCATACCACAAATACACGTATTTTGGTCAACTAACTATGTGCCTGGGTAAGGCACCTAACTTTGTAAAATAGTAAATATTTTAAGGATATTCCAAACTAGCATGCTCTCTCTTCACCCAAAATTCTTGGTAAAAATAGGCACAACGTTAGTGGAAAGAACACTGGAGAAGGAGTCAGGAGTCCTGGTTCTGACAGTAGATTTAAACAACTATTATTGTGAGGAAAAACTGAGATAGTATGGAAAGGGCTAAGGTGCCTGGCATTTGCAAATGCTCAGTGGACATGAGCTTTGGTTGCCCCTGGGCAGTGGGACCTATCTTGTTGTTAATTAACTTTTTAAAAAAATTAATTGAGATACAGCTCAAAACCATAAAATATGCCCTTTTAAAGAGTGTAATTCAGTGGGTTTTAATATATTCACAAGGTTGTACAACCATCGCTGTTTTCTAACTTTATTAGCAGTTATTCCCTATTTCCTCCTTCTCCCAGCTCCTGGCAACCCCTAGTCAATCTACTTTTCTATCTCTATGGAGTTGCATACAGTGAGCAACCCACATATAAGCATACTTTACTTTATTGTGCTTTGCAGATGTTACATTTTTTACAAATTGAAGGTGTGTGGCAACCCTGCACCAAGCATGTTTATTGGTACCATTTTCTAACACTCTTTGCTCACTTCATGTCTTCATGTCGTATTTTGATAATTCTCCCAATATTTTAGGCTAATACTTATTATGGTGATCTGTGATCAAGTGATCTTTGATGTTACTATAGTAACTGTTTGGGGGAGTCACGAACTATGCCTATATAAGATGGCAAATTTAATTGATAAATGTGTGTGTGTTTCTCACTGCTCCACCAACCAGCTGTTTCCCCATCGCCCTTTTCTCAGGCCTCCCTATTTGCTGAGACACAACAATACTTAAATTAGGCCAATTAATAATCCTACAATAGCCTGTAAGTATTTAAGTGAAAGGAAGAGCAGCACATCTCTTTTTTTTTTTTAATTTATTGATTTTAATACAAGAGGAGAGACAAACATCGATTTGTTGTTCCTCTCTCATTTATGAAGTCATTGGTTGATTCTTGTATGTGCTCTGCCTGGGGATCGAACCCACAACCTCGGCATATCAAGATAGCACTCAATAACCAACTCAGCTAACCCAGCCAGGGCCACATCCCTCACTTTATATCAGAAGCTAAAAGTGATTAAGCTTAGTGAGGAAGACATGTCAAAAGCCAACACAGGCCAAAAATTATGCCTATTGTGCTAGCTAGCCAAGTTGAAAATACAAAGAAAGAGTTCTTGAAGGACAGTAAAAATGCTACCCCACTGAACACACCAATAAGAAACTGTAACAGCCTTATTGCTGATATAGAGAATGTTTTAGTGGTCTGGATGGAAGATCAAACCAGATACAACGTTCTCTTAAATTGAAGCCTAAATCCAGAGCAAAGCCCTACCCTCAATTCTGTGAAGGCTGAGAGGTAAGCTGCAGAAGAAAAGCAGAAGCTAGCAGAGGTTGGTTCATTAGGTTTAAGAAAAGAAGCTGCCTCCACAACATAAAACATGAGGCAGCAAGTGCTGATATAGAAGCTGCAGCAAGTTATCCAGATCTACCTAAGCTAAATAATGAACGTGACTACACTAAACAACAGATTTCCAATGCAGACAAATAGCCTTATATTGGAAGAAGATGCCATCTGGGACTTTCAGAGCTAGAAAGAAGTCAATGCCTGGCTTCAAAGCTTCAAAGGACAGGCTGATTCTCTTGTTATGGGCTAATGCAACTAGTGACTTCAAGTTGAAGCCAATGAGCATTTAGCATTCCAAAAATTCTACGGCCTTTAACAATATGCTAAATCTTACTCTGCCTGTGCTCTATAAATGGACAACAAAGTCTGAATGATAGCACATCTGTTTACAACATGGATTACTAAATATTTCAAGCCCACTGTTGAGACCTACTTCTCAGAAAAAGAGATTCCTTTCAAAATATTACTGCTCATTGACAATGCACTGGTCATCCAAGAGCTCTGAAGGAGATTTGCAGGATCGATGTTTTGCCTGCTAACATTAACATCCATTCTGCAGCCAGTGGATCCAGGAGTAATTTTGACTTTCAAATCTTGTTAGTTAAGAAATAGATTTTGTAAGGCTATAGCTGCCTTGGATGGAGATTCTCTGATGAATCTGGACAAAGTAAATTGAAAACCTCTGGAAAGGATTCACTATTCTAGATGCCATTAAGAACATTTGTGATTCATGGGAAGAAGACAAAATATCAACATTAACAGGAGTTTGGAAGAAGTTGATTTCAACCCTCCTGGATGACTTTGAGGGGTTCAAAACTCCAGTGGAGGAAGTAACTGCAGATGTGATAGAAATAGCAAGAGAATTAGAATTAGAAGCAGAACTTGCAGATGTGACTGAATTGTTGCAATCTCAGGGTAAAACTTGAACAGATGAGGAATTGATTTAGGGATAAGCGAAGAAAGTGGTTTCTTGAGATGAATTCTGTTCCTGATGAAAATGCTGTGATGACTGTTGAAAAGACAACAAAGAATTTAGAATATCACATGAACTTAGCTGATAAAGCAGCAGCGGGTCTGAGAGGACTGACTTCCATTTTTAAAGAGGTTCTGCTGTGGGTATAAAGCCATCAAACAACATCAGATGCTATAAAGAAATTGTATGCGATATGAGGAATCAATTGATGTGGCAAATTTTATTGTTATCTTAAGAAACTGCCACAGCTGTGGCCACGTGGCTCCGTTGGTTGGAGTGTCATTCCATTTACTGCAAGGTTGCAGGTAGATTCCTGGTCAGGGCACATACCTAGGTTGCAGGTTCAGTCCCTGGTTGGGGAGCAGATTGATGTTTCTCTCAATCAGTGTGTGTGTGTGTCTTGTCTGTCTGTCTCTCTCTCTCTCTGAAACATGTCCTCGGGTGAAGATTTAAAAAAAAAAAAGAACTATATTGCCACAGCCACCCCAACCTTCAGTGACCTCTACCCTGTCACTCAGCAACCTCAGATAATGGTCAGCATTTCTTAGCAATGAAGTATTTCTCAATTAAGGTATAACATTGTTATATTAGACATAATGCTATAATACACATAATAGACTACAGTATACTATAAATATAACTTTATATGTACTGGAAAACCAAAAAATTCATCTCACTTGCTTTAATACAATATTCACTTTAATGCAGTAGTCTGAAATCAAACCTGCGATATCTCTGATGTATGCCTGTAAATGAAATCCAAATATATAGTATTTTGTGTCTGGCTTCTTTCACTTTGTACATATCTTCAAGGTTCTTCATCCATGTTGTTGCAGGTATTGTTTCATTCCTTTTTATTACTGAATAATATTCCATTGTATGGAAAAATCACATTTTGTTTAAATATTCACCAATTAATGAACATCTGGCTAGTCTCTACTTTGTTGGCTATTATAAAAAACAAAATTTCCACCTTTTTTGGCTACAATGACCATTTGTGTACAAGTTCTTATATGGACATGTTTTCATTTCTTTTCAGTATATATCTATGAGGAGAACTGCCAGGTCATATGGTAACTTTATGCTTAACCATTTGTGAAACTGCTGTTTTTCAAGGCAACTGCACCATTTTACATGCCTACCAGCAAAAAAAAAAGTTCCAATTTCCCTACATCCTCCTCAAGATATTTTACTGTCCACCTTTTTTGTTATAGTCACCCCAGTGGGTGTAAACTGTTTAACACTGTGGCTTGTATTTGCATTTCCCTAATGACTAAAGATTTGAACATCTTTTCATGTGTTTATTGGCCATTTGTTTGTCTTCTTTGGAGAAATGTCTTTAATTACTTTGCCTGTTTTTAAAATCAATTCTATTCCACCTATCTGTATGTCAACCCTTGTTGTTAGTACCACACCGTCATAATTATAGTAGCTTTGTATTAACTTTTAAAATTGAAGATAAGTCCATCAACTTTAATCCTTCAACACTGTTTTTTGCTACATCAAGTCCCTTGCATTTCCATGTGACTTTTAGAATTATGTTGTCAATTTCTACAAAAAAAGGCAGCAAAAATTTTGAAAATAATTGCACTGAATTTGTAGATTACTGTGGAGACCTACACTGTATTTTTAATACTTCTTTATACTTAAGAAAATTTTCCCTAATGGACACATTTTTTTTAAAGATTTCATTTATTTGTTTTTAGAGAGAGGGGAAGGAAGGGAGAAAGATGGGGAGAGAAACATAGATTAGGTTGCCTCTCACATGCCCCAACTGGGAACCTGGTTCACAATTCGGGCATGTGCCATGACCGGGAACCAAACTGGTGACCTTTCACTTTGTAGGACAACACCCCAACCCGCTGAGCCAAACTGGTCAGGGCTAGACACATGTTGTTTTGATAATCCGGTAAATCAGTAGAAAAACAAGTCAAAAACAACTAAGTAAATCATAAATACTCCGTCGACTTATACACTTTAAATAGCTCAATGCCATTAAGTGGCTTAAATTAATAAAGCCAATTGATTTCAACATGTGCTAAGGAAACCCTTAACTCTTAGGTTAGTTTTGAGAACCCAATCTAGATGTTAAAATAATTCATTTGCCCAAGGTACTGCGCTAAATAGAAATTATGAAAGTGAATTTACCATGAGGGAAATTATAGTCAAGCTCAAAGATGAGAACCTCATAAAGATCAAAGATTCCAAAAGTGGCTACAAGGCACAAGATGACCACAAAGAAAAGTAAGGGAGGTTAATGAAGGCCTTTTGACTGAAAAGAAACCACGGTGAAGGGCTGTCACCACTGGAGTTCCCACCATAAAATCACATAGTATTGGGACGATTAAGACAAAGCACAGTCTCCTACCGTGGAAATCTACACAACAAGGAACTGGGGACAACTGCAGCAGTAAGTTTTAGGAGAAATAAGAGCATTCAGCTAGATCGCAAACTCTCTCCCAATCTTAATAAAACAAATGAAAAAAGATTAATCACTGCAGCAAGCAAACAATGCAAGGAATTAATAGAAAAGTCCACGTTCAGAACACGATGGCCAACTGGAGAAACTCCAGAGTGTGGAGCAGCAAGTCAAGGCACTACCTCCACACTCGCCAGTGCCCTCCGCCACCAGCTCAACCACTGGACGCCACACCTCTCAATTTTCACCCCTAAACATGGAGATAAGAAAACCTGAAAAGCATGCTTATTTTTCCTTATTGTCCCTGGGTGTCAGGTGTGTGAAGTTGAGGGTGGAGGTGGTTTGTGTGTTCAATGACACTGTTTCTCACAAAAACTCGTGAGACAGAGAAAGCCCTAATAGAGACATGGAGCTCATCTACTGGGCAGCCGAAAAGAACAAATTCCCACTGTGCCTGGTTTTTCCAATGGCTACTGTAATGATGGGGGGAGGGGAATGCAACGTTAAGAGATAAATTGCAGTGTTGGTAAGAATTGCTATAATGTTTACGACACTGAGAAAAGTTCAACAAGCTATCCTCCAAGTAAAGTGACCAAGTTCTTACATAGCTATAATTTGGGGAGAGAGAGATGGGAGGAGGAGGTTGGGGAGGGGGATTTCCATATCACAGTACCTAGAATCAGTAAAATCTAATGCTTCTATAACAGGCTATCTACCAGAGAGTGCTAAGTCTAACAAGGGATGATACTAAAAATTCCAGGAAGTCTGAATGGAGAAATTATACACTACATATATAGAGGGTGGGCAAAGTAGGTTTATAGTTGTGAGTACATGAAACACAAAGTTATTCTTGTATTACTTACTCAAGGCTGCCTCAGACTTATTATCCAGTCTCTCTCTCTCTCTCTCTCTCTCCCTCTCTCTCAAATTAATGAACACGTGCCCTGGTGGATGTTGGTGCATTGTCTCATACACCAAAGGTTGCAGGTTCGATTCTTGGTCAGGGCACATACCTAGATTGCAGGTTTGGTTGGGGTGCATACAGGAGGCAACCAATGGATGTTTCTCTCTCACATCAATGTTTCTCTCTCTCCCTTCCTCTTGCTCTAAAAGCAATTTAAAAAAATGTCCTCAGGTGAGGATAAAAATAAAATCAATGGACATGTCATGTGCTTGGATGTGGAAAAACAAACAAATAAAAAACCTTCCCCCGAAAAGAAGTCCTGGCCCAGATTAATTCTACCAAACATTTAAGAAAGTATACAAACTGTGGTAGACATCTCCATAACCTCGATGAGTTAAGGCTTTGTATAAACCTCATGTGACCTGTACCCTTGAGTACGAGCAGAACCTGTGACCTGCTTGCAACCAATAGAGGTAAAAAGAGTATTCCCTCTATCAAGTTATATTATATGGTAAAGGTACAGGTATTTTGTAAAAGGTCTCAATCAATTGATTCTGAGTTACTCAAAAGGGAAATTATCCTAGGTGAGCCTACTCAATTAATTAAGTGAAAGTCTTTAGAAGAGAGTAGACCCTTTCCCGGTGTCAGAGAGATTCTCCTGCTGGCTTAAGATGCAAGTCACCAAGAGTTCTACAGTCACAAGAAACTGAATGCTGCCAGCAGCCACATGAGCCAGGCCAACACCCTGACTGCAGATTTATGAGGTGGAGGTAGGACCCAGGTGAGCTATACTCACACTCCTGACCCACAGAAACTGTCAACTAATAACTATATATTGTTTCAGGCTGCGAAATTTGTGACAATTTGTTATGTAGCAATAGAAAAGTAGTATACCAATTCTATGCAAACTCTTTCAAAAGATAAAATCTGATGAGGTCTGTATGATCCTTAAAACAAAACCAGACAAAGGCATTAAAAAAAAACTACAAGTATTCCTCATGAATGTAAATAGAAAAACCTTTAAAATTTAGTAAATCAATTTCTGCAACATATAAAGATGACAATAAATCATGAACAGAGGGGTTTTATCTAAGAAATGTAGGGTTGCTTTAACATTCAAAATTAAGGTAATTCATTCTATCTAACAGACAAAGAAAAACCACAAGGCCCCATTCACCACGCGAGGACCCAGGCAGAGGACCTTCACCAGAATGCACCATGCTGGCACCTTGATCTTAGACTTCCTGGCCTCCAGACTATAAAGAAATATATTTCTGTTGTTATAAACTTAAATAAATTAATTAATAAATAAAATTAATTGAAAGAAAGAAAAATCACATGATCATCTCAATAGATACAGAAAAAAGCATCTAAAACAGGCCAACATCCATTTCTGATATTTAAAGAAGTCTCAGCAAAGTAGCAATGGAAGGAAACGTTTCTTCTTCAATCTGATAAAGAATATCCACAAAAGGAAAGAAAAAAACCCCTACAGCTAACACTCTACTTAGTGGTGAAAGACTACACATTTCTCTTAAAAAAATCAGGGAGGAAAGTCTGCTTTCATCCCTATGGACTGTGAGAAGGCACCCACTAATACCTACTAAGAAGGGCTCCCGAGGGCTAATGGTCTCAAATTTAAAAAACTGCCTAGCAGCTATTTCTACACAGGGGCCTCTGGTGCAAACCACACTTCAGGTGCACTGAACTACCTCCCCACGCTCTGTTCCTGTCATCTGAGCCAGCTCCTATAAAGGAGTTTCAGGAACTGTATTTCAACCAACAGAACTGAGGCTTTCTTTCCCTGTCCAATCAGAGTGGCATAGCTACACCCCTACCATTAGCATCTTCACTGAACAATGAGTGTAACAGGGTGCAGCCAAGTGGGGGGCAGGGGGGTCAAGCAGGGATTTGTAATGGGGACCAGAACTCAGTGTCCAGGAAATATTAGGAAAAAAAATACATATATAGGATGTCCTCACCCCCATAAGTCTAAGCTAGGGGATGGGACACGGAGCAGGGCCATAGAGAAGAGCTTGGAGATGACTGACTCCACACCACAGGGCCACACCTATGTAGACTTACTATGGCAGCCCAGTAAAGCTGGAAAAATATGGGAATGCTGGCAGCTGTGGCCAACTGTGGGAGGAGTCAGAAATGGTGCTGCAGAGGAAGATTGGTGCTGGGATTTAAACCCAGGTGCAGCAGCCATGCGGTATCTTTTTGGGACCACACAGCTTGGGCAGAGAAGAACCATGGACTTTTATTCCTTTTTGTGAGATACGGTACCCCAGACTGGGCAGAGGGGGAAGGAAGGACTGTGCATTTGTGGGTATTCTAAAGGACTTTGGGATCTCAGTGAAAACATTAAGTTATTACTCTTAAAATTGTATAACTCTTTAAATAAATAATCCCTTTCCTTTTCACCAATCTCTGGCATTAGAGATGTCTTTCCCTGGCGGGGGGTCGGGGAACCCCAGAGTACAAGGGTGGGTCCATTCAGTAATAGTATATTACTCCTCCCCACACCCTGGAACTGTTCTGTAACAAGAGCAACTCCATTATGACAAATCAGGACAGTGCTTTTTGGACAAATCAAACTGTAAGGATTTGAAGTCCTCATTTGCATGAGGAAACACAAATTAGCTACCAGGGACAGGGACTTGCTGTCTATATAAGTCAGCTCCCTTCTGGCTCCAAGAGCACACTCCCTTTCCCTTTCTACCAAAGCCAGAAGATGGTGTTTCCTGATGTCTCACCCACCCAGGGCAAAGTGGAGCAGTCTAGACCAGACTAGAACAGAGCTGTCTAGCCAGAGAGGGACCTCACCCCAGGGCCACCTCACAGCCATGTTGTTCCACAGCCATACTGCTTCATAATTGAACTGTAACACTCTTAGGCTGTTCCACAGCCATGCTGAATCACAATGGAGCTGTTTGCACTGAATAACATTTCTTTCAACACAGTATCTTAAAGTGGGGATTCCTGCTGGCATTGAATTTGTGCTAAGGACCATCAGTTAACAATCTTTTCTTTCAAAACTATCCTGAAGGTACAATGAGGCGAAAACTAAAAGACCTACAAATTGAAAAGAATATGTAAAACAATCTTTATTTGCAGTTCACATGAGCCTCTGGGTAAAAAAATCCTGTGGAATTTACAAAACAAAACAAAACAAAACAAAACAAAAAAGAAATCCTTTCCACCTCCCTTCCCCAATCTTACTAGAACAGTGAAACTGGGCAAATTCGCAGGATATAAAGGCAATATGCAAATAAATGAATACATGACTGATGATCTGAATTAGCAGTTTTGCCAAATATACTGTCAATATATAAAAATCATTTGTATTTCCATATATTAGCAGCAAATATTAAAAGAATACCATTTACAACAGCATCAAAAATATGAAACCTTTACAGTTAAAATAGACTAAATTAGTGCAAGAACTAAATTACATATCAAAATATGCAAAATGTTGCTAAGAGAAATTAAAGTCCTTAAAAAATGAAGATAGAATATGGTCATGGACTCCAACATTAATAAGTCAATCCTCCTCAACCTGACCTACAGGGTCAGTGTCAATTTTGACAAGCTGATTCTGAAGCTTACAAGGAAATACAAAGAACCTAAAATAGCCGAAACATTCCTATACATTTAGTCAACTGATTTTCCACAATTGCCTTTTATTGAAATAAATGATGATAAAACAGTTGGATATTATTATGTGTAAAAAAAAAATCTTTAACTCAAACCCTACATGAAAATTACCTCAAAGTAGATCACAGGCCTAGAGGCAAAACCTAAAATACAAAACTCCTAAAAAAATTTGTAGAAGGAAAATGTTGTGACCTTGGGTAAGTAAATATTTCTTAGATATGACTCAAAAAGAATTAACCACAAAAGAAAAAAACTGATAAATGGGATTTAATTAACATGAAAAATTGACTTTTCTAAAGATATTTAAAAATAAAGAGGCACAAGATGCACATTTGAAGAAAAAAATTATAAGCGTGTATCTAATAAGTCTTCAACATACATAAAGAATTGCAACTTTGATAATACAAAGACAATGTAATTTTTTTTCAACGGGCAAAAAAGTCAGAACAGTTTACCGCATGGCTGTTGGCAATGCAAAATGTTTGTCAGTTTCTTATAAAGTTACCCAAGAGAAAATAAAACAATCCTAAATATCCATCAATAAGTAAATGAATAAACAAATTGTGGTATCAAGGCAGGATAGTAAAAAGGTAGGAAAATTCCTTGGCAAGTGGAATAGGGAAACTGAGACAGAGTTAAACAAGAAGTTTGCAGTCATCTAGAAAATCCTATCCACTGTACCCAAGGGCACTTAAGAGTAAATGGTTTGCACCTCTCTTCACCAACCAGAACACCCTACTCAGGGAGACAAATAAAAATCCAATTAATGTCATCTGCCAACCACATCCAAGGTCGGATGAAGTTAAGGAAATAAAATCTCATTTTGGGACATCAGCATAAAGCTGATATTCTATTGAGATCCTTCCTTAAGACCTCCCCAGACTCCCAGGCTTTAAAACCCCCCAAAACTAGGGTCCCCAGACACATCCTGCCAGGAGTGTGCCCGCACCTTTCCTTTCCCCATCCTCTTCCCCCACAGACATGCATGTCCTAAACTCTAAGGGACCCCAGAGGCTTGCAACCAGGGCAGCAATGGGCCCTGGCAGTTCGTCCCAAGCGAACCCTCTGAACCTGTCTCCAAGGCTCCCTTTTTCTGACTCCCTAGTGAGCCAAACCAGCCCCACCAAGGTTCATCATTTCTTTCCTATAACATTACCAGAGAGCCAAGGCAGCCCCGCTTAGGCTCTCCTCTTGCTTCCAATATCCTAAGCCCTTCCTTGTTTCACTGTCCCCAGCTTTAATAAACATCCTCTAAAAATCACCTAGACTCATGTAGTAAAACTTTTCCTGCACTAAGTCAACAATCCACACACTACCAGCTGGCCCTAGGCAGACCTGCTCAGGGCCAGGTCCGCTTTCTGGTAACATTTTATCCATACAATGGAATATTACCCAGCAAAAAGAAAATGAATCACTTTTCACAACATAGATAGATATACACAACCTACACTGATTTCAAAAGCACTATGCTAAGTGAAAGAAGTCAAATACAAAAATATGTCATATGATTCTATTTATAATAAATTCTAGAAAAGGCAAAATGGTCATGGAAAGCAGTTCAGTTTTTGCCAGGGGCTTGAGAATTGAGTACGAAGAGATATGAGAGAACTTTCTGTGGTGATGAAAATGTTCTGTATCCAGACTGTGGTGATGCTCACACTACTGCATACACTTGCTAAAACTCATCAAATTGTGTTCAAATTTCTGTTCACACTTTTCAATGATCAACACATCTTATTTTATTCAGTCAATATTTGAAATGTATATTATTCTAAGTAAAACCATGTTAAAGTAAGGATATTCAAATTTCTAAAACCAGATTTCATCTTTGAAAATTCATTTTTCAAACATTAATTAATTCACACTTATTCACCTGTACCTAAATACGAGATAGATAAGCAGCAGTACAGTCTATCATCAAATTTCCCAGATTTGATTACTTGCAAAATCACCTACTGGCATAAACTCTGCAGGTGATGCACATGGTACCACAATCTGGATGTCTCCTCCTACCATCTATAAACCCCATCCTAGCTGATTCTTCTTCAAGAGCTGGAAATTTATTCATTTATTCATTCGTTCAAATACTCACCGAGCACCTATCATTTCCAAACACCATTCTTACTGATACAGGATGCAGCCAAGAGGGGAGCCCCAAAAAGGAATTTGGAATGGGGTCCAGAACTCAAGGTGTCTAGGAAATATGGGAGAGACATATAAGATGTCCTCACCCCTTCCCCCCACAGGTGTGAGTTGGGGAAGGGACACATGGAGCAGGGCCATTGAGAGCTGTGTTGCATAGCAACAGCTTTGCAGCTAACCTCTGGCATGGTCATTTAACATATCTATAGCCTTTTACCGGTTGCATAGATATGTTAAATAGCTGTGGCCATGCTCTGAACCAGGGGGATAGAAGTCACTTCCCCCCAAGATGTAACTGGGGGGCAGGTCCCCCGAGTTACAGTGCCTGTGTGAGAGCTTGGAGAAGATTGGCTCCACAACATGGGGCCACATCTGCCCAGACTCATGATGGCAGCCCAGTAAACTTGGAATAATACAAGGATGCTGGCAGGTGTAACAGATTGTAGGAGTCGGAAATGGGGAGGCAAAGGAGGACTGGCATGGGGATTTAAACCCAGGCTCGGCAGCCATTTAAGGAGAGTAAACCACGCGGCTGTGGCAGTGCAAAAAGAGAAAGCCACGTGGCTTTGGCAGACTGGGGACCTCTGCAGCCATGTGAAGGGGAGAACCACGAGGCTTAGCCAGAGTGAGGACCCCCTCACAGCTCTGCTGGAAGGAGAGTGGACCACGCGGCTTTGCCAGAGTGGAGGCCCCTGCAGCCATGTGAAGGAGAGAGAGCCTCAAGGCTCTGCCAGAGTGGAGACCAGTAGGGGCTTTAGTAGGGGGAACCACCATGCGGCTTTAGCAGAGAATTGCCACTCAAATTTGCCAGTGGCAACCCTACCCTCTTTGCAGCTCTGGTGGAGGAAAGAAGAGACTTTGCCTGGAAAATGGGTACAAAGAACTCTTGCCAGTAAACCGTGAGAAGGTGCCACATGGCTTTGGGTTAATTAGAGATCCTGCCTCGACAGCAACACAGCTGATGGTGCCAACGGCCTGAAGCACAGATGTGTGCTCTTTTCCTGAGTTACAGTACCCCAAATAAGGGCAGGGGGAGAAGGAAGCGCTGTGGGCATCTGTAGTTATCCTAAAGGACTTTGATATTTTAATGGAGACTTTGGGTCACTACTTTAAGTTTATATAGCTTTAAATAAACATTTCCTTTCCTTTTCACAAATCTCTGGTATTGAGAGATATCTTTCCAACTGGCGGCAGACAGTTGAGCCCAGTAGGTAGTCCAGACGGTATTAGTAGGACTCCATCCTCTGGAGTCCAGGCCCATGTGTGCGTGTGTGACTGTTCCGTAACATTACTACAACATATTTGCCCAATGATAATGAAGAACTATAAAAAAAATAAAGCAGAGTAAGCAGAAGGGGGCACTTGTGAAGGAAGATATCTCAGGGAAGGTAGAGAGGCCTCATTGACAGCCAGAATGACAAAGCTGCTGTTTACTGAGATGGTGAAGGCCACAAGAAAAGCAAGATCAAGAATGCTGTTTTAGATATGCTGAATTTGAAATGCTCATAATACTCAACATTGAAAAGTTCTTATAATCCAATTTCCAGGCCCACACCCTCCTTGGAGGTAAGGCGCGGAACTAAACTTCCCATTCTCTCATCTTGTTTGTTTTTTTAATGCTCAACCCCTATCCTGAAACTATCTAGAAGCCCCACCCTGAGACACCTCTCATTAGCATAAACTCTGGCCAGGTCAAAAAGGACCTGCAACGAATAACAAAAGATGCTCCTATTACTCAGGAAATTCCAAGGGTTTTGGGGAGCTCAGTGCCAGGAACCAGGAACACCAAATAATGTATTTTTTTATCCCATGGAGATTAACTCAGTGCTTGCTGACCACTCTTGGAGACATAGGTGAAGAAAAAGCCTATTTCTGTTTGAAAGGAAGGTGGTAAAAGGGAACAAGCATACACACACAAGTTGATGAATTCCACGTAAAAGTACAGAGTACCTACATTAGTGAACCTGTTCTCACAGTCTTGTAGTTAATTGTTGAAAGTAGTGGCTATGCTGTATCCTCTTCCAGAACTTGTCATTTAGTAGTAGAGTATCTTAAAACTATACTTACAAGACATGCTCAAAATATTTGGGAGATGAATGGGTGTATGACCTGGCCAAAAGATTATACTGAATGAGGAAGGCAAAATAATGCCTCAGGTTTTGTGATAAACCAAACACAAGGAGTTATTTTAGGAAAAGATTCTGAGCTTTAAAAAAAACAGTGGAAAAAGGAGAAGAATCGTGTATGTGAAACTGGCACTCAGAAGCCCAGACTTCACTACAGTTAACCAGGTAAGGGTGTCTACTACCCTAATGGAGTATAAAGGTCTGCAAGGGAAGGGATGCCTTATCAACTTTTGGATACCCTCGACCACAACCACTGCACCTAAATGTAGGAGTTAATTCAGTATTTTATTGAACTCTTACACGAGGCAACTCCATCATGAGACAACGCTGGTTTGTGCCACACTTAACTTACATGTCATGGGAATTTAATTTAACAATTAATACAGGAATCTTTCTTCATTCTTTCTGAAAATACATGAAGGCCTATTACACACCAAGCACTACTCTAGGATCCCTACCCTAGGATAGCCGTGAACAAGCAAAACGAGGTCCCTGCCTTCATGGAGCTTATACTCTCACTAGGGAAACAGGCACATGAAATAGCTTATTTCAGAGAGTGCTAAACTGAGGTTAAATGACATACAGTGACTGGATGGACTACCTAGGTCGTCTATTGATGTGAAGACCTGGAGAGAAAAATGAGGAAG
The DNA here is from genome assembly GCA_004027735.1 of Carollia perspicillata. Classification (NCBI taxonomy): domain Eukaryota; kingdom Metazoa; phylum Chordata; class Mammalia; order Chiroptera; family Phyllostomidae; genus Carollia; species Carollia perspicillata. Next base: position 48,188 of record PVKM010003856.1, read on the forward strand.
ACTGAGGAAAGTACAAGGCTGGCCTGTTGGTGGGATGTTGACAGTAGTGGGGAGGAGAGTAGTGGAGGAGCCACGTCACCCAGATCCTTGGGCTGTATTCAGAGAGAAATGGGAAACCACTGGAGAATAGGTTTTAAACAAGGAGTGAGGCAGGATAGTAAGAAGCCAGGAAAACTCTTGACAAGTGAAATAGGGAAACTGAGACACAGTTAAAAGGCCCAGCAGTCTGCAGTCATCTAGTAAATCCTGTCTTCCAAGGGCGATAAAGAGTAAGTGGCTTACAGTTCTCCTCCCAACCAGCGGGCAAATACTTTAAATCATGCTGCTCAGGGAGACAGAAGGCAGAAATCGAATTAGTACCATTTGCCAACCACACCCAAGGGCAGATGAAGCTAAGGGGATAAATTTTATTTCGGCACATCAGCATAAAGCTGATGAATGTTCTGTTGAGATCCTCCCCCAAACCCTCATCCCCATAACCCTTAGGACTAAGGACCCAGTGCACACTGTGTCTTTCCCTTCTCCCTCTTCTTCCCCCGCAGGCACGCATCTCCTAAACTCTACGGGTCCCCAGGAGACTTTCAACCAGGGGAGCCATGGGGGGCAGCAGCTTGTGCTTGGGCTAACTCCCTGAACCTGTCCAAGGCCCCTTTTCATTTGACTTTCCAGTGAGCCGACAGCAGCCCTGCCTAATCTCTCCCCTGCTGTTTCATTTGTCCTAAGCCCTTCCTCGTTTCACTGTCCAGGGCTTTAACAAATGTACTCTTAAGAACCCACGTACCACAGGCTGGCCCGGGGCGGTAACTGATCTAGCAAAGCAAAAGAAATAAAAATCTGAATGACAGGAGAGGAGGATGCTAACTGGAGCCAAAATTCAATCAAGAACCATACAAAAGTTCAAGACTTGAGATGGGAAGAAAAAAAAGGATGGGAGTGAGGGTATTCCTCTCTGGAGAGATGGAATATTCACAGAGAAATAGACCTCCAGACACTTAGAACTGGGGATTCCTCTAAAGAAGCCCAATCACCCTGCAATGAGCCCAGAGCTGACGCTGGAAATTTACCACCAAATCAAACAAGCAAAACACACAAAAACAAAAAACAAAATACACGGAAGAAACAAAGGCAATGCAGGGAAAAGAAACACTATCAAAACCAACAAAACAATTACAACCACTATACTTACAGTGATAAGATGTTACATACATGAAGCAAGAACAGCTGCTATAGAAGGGGAGTAATCAAAAAACAAGAAATCTGAAACTAAAATCAAATAGCTAAAATAAAAACTTACGAGGTAGAAGATAAACCCCAGACATCTCCCTTCCAAAAAAGGGAGAGGAAGAAGGTAAGACAAAAAAATAAAAGATAAAAAGATAAAATTAAAGGATCAGCCCAAGTGGTCCAACACTTAACTAACAAGAAGTTTCAGAAAGAATGAAGAAAATGGAGGCAAAAAAATTGTCAAAGATATAATAGAAAATGTTCCCAGAAATGCAAACTACAACCTGAACCGAAGGACCCAGAAAAATGAAAAAACCATACCAAGGCATATCATTATGATGTTTCAGAATGCCAATAATTATAAAAAGACATTTTTAGGCAGGCATTAGCTCAAGAAATTATTTTCCATGCATTTTTTCTTAGAAAGCTACTAAAGAAATATGCTCCAACAAAACAAGCATGAAAACTAAGAAATATGGTGACACGAGATCTGGAAAAGCAGAGAGGGTAAAGGGTAGGCTGAGAATCAAAGCTGTTGAGAAGGAAGGAGGCTTTGGGACTGAGTTGGGAAGGTGAGGAGGAAGAGATGAAAGAACAATTTCTTTGAAGACATGGCATATATTTCCGATAGGTGTGTGTGTGAGATTTGGAACATGGGCGAGGGAGACAAATAACGTGTACATACAAAACAGTAATACGATGCCAATTAAAATAGCAATTATTAACTTCAAAAAAATGGAGAACCATACAAGAAAGGAAGTATAGTCATATTACACTATTGAACAGCAGGGACTATTTGCACAGCCAAAATATAAATCTTGACAGTTAGTAGCCCAAAACTATCATTATTAATGGCATGCAGGGAAGAAATGGGGCCTCTACCATGGTTAGTAAATAATGTGTATAACTGCAAAAGTCAAGAAATAGCTATGAACAAATTATTTAGGAACATGGAAGCAAATAACTAAGGAAAATAATAAAACTGAAAATTGAGGGGAACTCCTTTTTAAAAAGTCTTTTAGTACCATTGGCTTTGAAATTTTCTTTTGTTAATAACTTTAGAAAAAACATTTTCTGAATAAAAAATGTCTGACTAGTATGTGAAAAGTCGACTATAAAGAAAAGAGGGAATGGAAAAACACTAGTTAGGAAACTAAGGCAAGCTAAAAATGTAGATGTTAGACATGGAGAAGAAAATATATTTCAGATTTTTTAAAGACATAAAGTTGGGCTCTAGCTAGTGTGGCTCAGTGGACTGAGTGCCGCCCTGCAAACCAAAGGGTCACCAGTTCCACTCCCAGTCAGGGCACATGTCTGGGTTCCAGGCCAGGTCCCCAATAGGGGGCACATCAGAGGCAACCACACATTGATGTTTCTCTCCCTCTCTCCCCTTCTCCCCCTCTCTCTAAAAATAAATAAATAATCAAACAAACAAACCTTTAAAAAAAAGAGAGAGAGAAAGCTGGACTTCCAGATGGAGTGGCTATTTGTAAGGGGAGATGGATGGAGAGCAAAGCAAAGGGCAAAACCAAGTATGACTCCCAAGGTCTTCAATGTTGGTAACATCTGAGATGGAAAGGGGGAGTCAACTGCTGGAAATCAAGAGGGCTAGTTTAGATGTACAGATGCTCCTCGATTTACAACAGGGTCAACTCCCAAAAAACCCATTGTAAATTGATAATCTCCTAACTTGCAAATGCATTTAATTAACTTAACCTGCTGAACAGCATAGCTTAGCCTGGCCTATCTTAAATGTGTTCAAGAGTAACTACCTTCTTCCTCTTCTCATTAGCAGCAGGACACACAGATGGACATTCTGTAGACGGGGTGGGATGCCAAGCCACAATATCCAAAAATGCAGCACAGTACTCTTGTGGAGTATCAGTGGTTTACCCTTGTGATCAGTTTTTCACCCTCATGATCTTGAGGCTTACTGGGAGCTGCAGCTCGCTGTGTGCCCAGCTTCACAAGAGTGCAACTGCATATTGCTAGCACAGGAAAAGATCAACATCCAAAATCTGAAGGATGGGCTCTATTGAATATGTATCGCTTTCACACCACTGTAAATGCAGAAAGTCAAAAAATCCTAAATTGAACCACTGTAAGTCCGAGACCATCTTCATTAAGTATGAGATACTTAGAGAACTGAAAGGTGAAGATACCAATTTTAGTCACTAGTTAATATTTAAATCTCTATGAATAATATATCACATAGGTAGACAACGAAAGAAAATAAATTGAAAATAGAAATATGTATTTGTATTAGAGCACAGTATATAATAAAAATATAATAGAAAATAGCATGCATTTCATGGGGTAAAAACAAGTATTACTAGTCCACAGAATTTTTATTTCACAGAGAGCTGACAGGTAGATAGATGTATATATAAACTGGTTGACATATGTAATTTATATACTTATGAATGTAGTAGGAATAATGTAAAATGTATTTCCTATCGTAAATTGAGATTAAAAAAGCTAAGAAATTCTAGGGAATGAGAAGCCAGGAAGAGATAAACAATTAGACACGATGGTAGGATAGGAAGAACATCATGAAAGTATGTACGTGTGCAAAAGCCAAGACAAATGCTTCATGGAAAGAATGCTCACTTGTGTAAGAGGTTAAGTACAATTACGACTAATAAGTAACCACAGAATTAGCAATATGGAAGCCATTTGTTACTGACCTTGACAAGGTCAGCTTCAGTGCAGGGTGGGAGTAGAAAACATTTTAGAATGAAGGAGAGACTGACAAAGTACACACAACCAATATATACAGCAGAAGGAAAACGTCCCTGGTAATCTGAAATTTGAAAATCAATTCACTGTGTAAAAGATCCCAGGAAGAGTTCTAAAATAAACTGGCCATGATTTCCATGGAGCATACCTGTGTCATAGATTGCTAACCTCCATTGTCAACAGCATTTGGAGACAGGGACTTTAATTTTGTTTTTAATCCTCACCTGAGGAATTTTTGTTGCTGTTGTTATTGATTTTAGAGAGAGGGACACAGAAACATCAGTTGCTTCCCCTACCCAACGTGACCCAGGATCCAACAGTCATCCTAGGTATGGGCCCTGGCCAGGAATCAGACTCACAACCTTTTGGTGTACGGGACGATGCTCCAGCCACCTGAGCCACCAAGCAGGCCAGGATGAGGGAGGTATTTAGAGAGATAATTAAGTTTAAACAAATTCATAAGGGTGGGGCCCTAACCCAATAAAACTGGTGTACTTATTAGAAAAGATTAGGACACAGAGGAAAGACCATGTGAAGACACAGGGAGAAGGTGCTATCTATAAACCAAGGAGAGCGGCCTCAGAAGAAATCGACCCTGCTGACACTTGGATATCAAATATCTGGCCTCCAGAACTGAGAAAAAAAATTCTGTTGTTTAATGTTTGTGGTATTTTGTTTTGGTAGCCCTAGCAAACTGACGCAGCACTCTAGTGTCTCCCTCAAGTCTGTTAGGATCCTCTCCTCCTCTGCGTAAACCCCAGGCCAACCTAGTCGAAATATGAAGCTTCCCTATCATTAGCTCCCCCCGCAAAAAATGCCTGGATTACTTCCCCATGATGTTATTAGTTCTTGGCCATTCCAATCAAAATAAGGTGTTCTTTTATTTACTACATCTCTTGTCTAATTCCACGTTTTCTGAAACCAAAGACAGGGCACTTTAGGAGAAAAAAATGAGTAAAGTCAAATAGCACCTGAGAGTTGAGAGCAAGTCTGATATTTGTAGCAATTAGGAACTTTGATGTCCCAAAGGCAAGTTTGGCAAATATTATATCAAAGGTGTTGTCACATGTCACACGGTCTGCATATTGCATTGCCATCTCCAAGTAGTTTACATCAAATTAGAAAAGAAAGCATATGCTTTTCTCCTTCCTTATATCAAAACAAATGGCAAAGATCTGGTTTTCCTTGCTTCAAGAATCTTAAATATGAAATATGCTAACATCAAAAGCAGAAAATTAAAAAAGCCCTTTCAATTTTTCTATCATCAGAAAAGAAAGGCTGTAAGTTAGAAGCTTTACTCTGGTGCCTTAGTAAAGCATGAAAATTAAAAGAATATACACAAGTATATAGACATGAATACATATATGTGCATATGCACAAACACACGTATCTTCTCCAAACACAACTCTGATAGTGAGCAGTTAGTATATTAAACGTGTAATGAATACACCCTAGTGTTTATTTTGAATTCTGACCAATTACTGCATTAACCTGAAACCTACTTCAGTAATACAGTTATGAAAAAATAAATTCTTTGATATCTGGTTCGAAATACTTCCCAAATTTTCACAGTTGCTCAGTCACTCTGCTAAAAGATCACTTGTGGTTATTAATTCCTGTGTATACAGAAAACAAAAAGATCTAAAATTGTGCTAATATTATCTTGAGAAGACAGTTTTATGTCTTCTCATTCCAAGAAGGAAAAAACCCACAGCAGACAAAATAGCACCATTATTACAGAACTAAGAGTTGGGTTACCTGACCCTGGAAGTTTAATATAGCCAGTGTTTTTAAGGTCTGCCTAATCTCAACACTTCTGTTGGGAATTTAAGTTAAGCCTGAACTCCAAGTAAGCAATTTCACATGTGCTTCAAACCCAACCCTTACCCTATTCCTGATTAAATGACGGTAGTAAAACCTCTCTTTACTTTCGTGTAAGAATCTGCAAAAAAAGAAAAAGGAGTAACCAATCAGTTCACCTTCGAATACAGGCCAAGGTTAAAATCTGGGCAGACTGTGGTAAGAATGGCAATCAAGAGCAGACGCTGCCGGTGAAGCAATATCTGGTTTAACCCCGAGTGAAGATGCCCAGACCAGGATCCTGTTCTTTCCCTCTCCAGGATGCCAGAGAACCTGTCATGGGTCAGGGGTACATCTCCTCTGAGCTCACTCCTGAGAGGTAAGTAGACAACAGATGATTTTAAGACACTTGTCCATCCACGCCTTATTCTTTTTTTTTAACCAGACAGAACAAGCAAGTCAGCAACACCAGTAAAGCTGGCATGTGTACCGCGGCATGCAATTGCCCTACAGCAGATGCCCCACTCACCGCACACCATCAGTAGCAGGACGATCAGCAGCGTGGCCACGAACACCAGCAGGGTCAGCCCGACGTTGTGCCACATCTTGGCGGGTGAGGGGCAGCCGGCTCAGAGCAGCAGGGCGATGGGCGCGGGCGGGCCGGCGGGCGGGCGGGTCTCAGGCTTCAGCAGTGGGCACCGAGCTCGGAGAGGCACCCGGGCGGCATGGGAGGCGGGCGCCCCGCAGCAGCGCCCCCAGGGGGCGGGGCGGCGCGGCCAGGGGCAGGCAGCGCCCCCAGGGGGCGGGGCGGCGTGGGGCAGACACAGCAGCCAACCGGCCGATCGACCCTTCTAGCCTGCGTCGACTGAGCGCGGGCGAAGGCGTGTCGCGGCAAACCCCTACCCTCTCATCGCTCCCGGGAGCCGGGAAACCGGCGTCCGAAGACCCCGACGGCGGCCGGATGCGCTTCCATGGCGGACACCACGAGCCTGTGAATAGTAGAGAGGACAGGCACAGGGACACTCGCTGATCACTCGGCCGTCGTGGCCGCGTGCCCCGAGGGTTCCCGCGGCCCTCACGAACGACAGACGTCTTCTGGCAGCCGCTACAGCTGCTTCTCAGTCCCAGGCCCCC
>PVKM010003857.1:5480-55216 GCA_004027735.1 Carollia perspicillata
CTCTTTAGGCTTTACAACCAAACCTATATTTAGGGTACTAATCATTCTTCTATGATATTTTAAAAATTATCTTTCAAAGCCCACAACTTCCCCCTTGCCAAATTTTTCCTTCTTTCAACACCTGCATCTACAAAGTCACCTACCAATCAGGTGAACACTGTGGACTTATTGTTGTTTTCAGAGCTCTGCCACTGTTCACAAGGAAGAGCAATGTCTTCAGACATTGCCACTGCCTCAGAGGCAGCCTTGGCTTCCAGAACAGCCACTTAGCTCTCTCTTTCACTCATCTTATCTACCTCCATTTTCCTCATCTTTTGGAGACTGTCTTTTGGCTTTTCGATTCTATTTCTGCCACACATGTCTTCTTCTCCTCAAGGTTATCTGGACCAACTTTTTCCCTGCTTAAAAAATTACTGGAAATGGTGGGTTGTATTGACTTGACCATTAAAAACCATTTGCAGTATAAACATGTGGGTGTTTCACCGTAGAGCTAAAAAGTTGGTGAACTTAGTAGTAGATAACATATAAGAATTTGGGAAATTGATAACTTTTTTGAGCCCTAATTTTTCTCCTTTGAAAAGAGAAAATTCCAGAGAATTAACATTAATGAAAGAAAATTAATTAGGAGGGTGGCTTATGTTTTCGGGGGCATGGATGATCCAAGGCCTCAACAGACAGAAGTTACATTAAAAGTAATATAATGAACATATAATACAATTCAAAAGTTTTTGTTATATTAGAGTATCTTTTTCAACTTGGAGACTACTTTCCCCATCAAAAAAGTGAGGGATTTTTATATTTGTTCTAAAATTAAGTAATGTTTCTTAGAATAAATTTGGGGAGTGATGGAAAGAGAACTACAAATAGAAAGATGACAGAGAAGCAGAAAAATGACTTAACCATTACCTATCCATATATTCACCAGTATATCTATCCAGAGAGAAAAGATAGATAAGCAGGCATCCCAAAGAGGGGGAACAGAGCAGTTCCAGAATTGCTTGTCGGGGTGCATGCAGAGCAGAGAGCTGTTAAAAAGAGTAATTTTTTTGCAATTGAAATTAACAAAGGACCAACTATAAACTTCAGAATTTCATAGATAAGTGCAGTGGTAAGACTGGAGAAATAGAAGGTGACAATGCACTAAATAAATACTGAACTCAGAAAACTACAAACAGAATTGATTAAAATTCTCTCTCATTTTTATACTAAGTGATCTTTCTAGCCCCAGATCAACACAGCAGTCTCAGAGGACATCAACTATTGATACCCAACCAAGATAAAAAAAGGAGAAAATCCACTGGAGTAGGTCTAATTGGCTTAATATTTTTCTAATTTTTTGTGAGGAATGATACACATTAATACTTGACATTCTCTGTGTCTTATGTGGTTCATTGTATTTTCACTTAAGCTAAGTGTATGAAAATATGCATAGACATTTCATGTTGTAGTTAAAAGGCTAAAATGAATGAGATTGTTGTCATAGAAAAATACTGAAAAAAGTAATGCCCATCGATTCAGTTTCATAACAATATATGAGCATAGTGCACCTGCTTTGATAATAGTATTGCAAATTCACTAAAAACTACCCTAATGAGGCCCCTCCCAAATGGCAGCTAAATGTGGATAGCAACAATCTCAGTATTCTGCATATTATTAATATGTTATTTTGACAATAAAAAATTTACTAATTAATCATTTTGGTTATATATGTAATTTTAAAGTATTTGTATAACAACTACTTTATCCATTGCCTTTATGAACACTAAGGAAGATAGAAATTTGATTATATCTCTCTCATATCATAGACCAAAGGTCAAAAATTATAATTAATTTGAGGTTGGTACAAGATCCAGAGAACCAAGATAAGTTAGGAAGATAGGTTGGCCTGATAAGACAAAGCTAAGGTAGTGTTGGGGTCAACACTGATTAAAGCTAATAATCTAGATGACCTCCAGAACTTTTCAAAGTCTACATTTACTCCCTCTGCCATGCCCTCCTGATGTTTACAGTGGCCAAATATCACTGACAATGAAAGGTAGGATCATAAGAACCATAGAGTTTAGAGTTGGGTGACATATTGGAAATATATTCTCCTGGTACACAATTTATATTTCTCGGAGACTGTTTTTCACCTTTGCCTATTTCTTGGGAAACATCCTTCTCCACCTGCATCCAGGACCAACCAAGAAAGAACAGGAGGAGGTAGCAAGCTGAGGTTTTCATTTGTTTGCAAAAGTAAGATTACTTTTGGTTTTACGTGATTTATATAATAAATTACTAAATAATGCCCTGGCTGGTATAGCTCAGTGGATTGAGCACAGGCCTGCGAACCAAAGGGTCAAGGTTTGATTCCTAGTCAGAGCATGTGCCTCGGTTGCAGGCCATTTCCCAGCAGGGGATGCACGAGAGGCAACCATACATTGATGTTTCTCTCCCTTTCTCCTTCCCTTCCCCCTCTAAAGATAAATAGATAAAATCTTCAAAAAAATAAAATAAAATAAATTACTAAGTAAGATATTTTTCTAAAAAATTTTACATAAACACTTTGGAAATCTACTAATCTAGTACAATATTCCAACTTATGTAGGAATAACCTTTTGAGTAATTATTTGTTAGTGAGAGAGCAGATTAAAGTTTTAATTGGCATTACAATGGATACACTATTTTAATTGGACATTATATTGAGATTAGCTGACTTGAGAAGGAAATATACTGTATTCCCTATGACCTTTCCATTTTTCATGCAGTCTAAATAATGGCTATGCAAATTTATAAGGAAGAAATATGCATGTGTGAAAAACGTGTATATAGTTTCACTATGTTGTTTTTTGTTTGCTCTTTATATATTTGTATATTTAAGACTTTCACTTTGTAAAGTCATAGCTAAATAGACTTAAATACCTCATCAAAGTTTTCTGCTAAAATAAAGGTATTCAAAAGCCCAAGGAATCCCTGATGTATATATAAGACAAAGATAGTGAGTTTTGATATGAAAACTTATAGCACAGTGGAGGTTGGACATGGAAAGTATATTAAGCATGCCTTCATTTTCTATCATCTGATGCTTTGACCTCTGGGTTCTTACTGACCATGAAGGGACTACCTTTTCTTTTCTTCTTTTCAACCTCCTTTTATTGACTACTGCAATAGTTCTCTTTTTCTCTATGTGGTAGTTATTGAAAAACTGCATTCAGGATTCTAACTCTGTCTTTGTCAACTTTTACCACACTCTGCTCCTGATCTTGTTTTTGTAGAGGGAAGACAGTGTCTCTGATATCTGTATTGGCTTTCAGGGAACGTCCATGTATACAGTTGACTGTTCAGTTATGTGAAGTATGTGTTCGTGATGGACAAGTTGCAGCCTTAAAGAAATCCACAAGCTGATAGCCTGCTTCACTTCTGCCCCCTACTCCAAATTACCTGATGCCATTTGATTCTGCTTTATTTCCTACTTTTGCATTATACTCACCTATAATTATAAGCATGTCTTGTTTTAGTGTGTGGTCAGTTTCTCTTGGACACTTGTGTGAAAGATTTTAATTTCATCCCCTTCAGCACCTGCAATTGGAACTAGAAACCAAAGGGCTGAATTCTACCAACACACATGTTGTGTTTAGCCTATAATACATTTAAAACAAAAATGAGTTTATTTCCAAAATTTATTTGTATGAAAGTTTGATTTGGATTTTAATTTCTGACTTCTCTCAAATGTCAGAAGTTATTGCATCACTAGACATGTGCTTTCTGCATGAGAGGGAGAAAAATAGTTGAGTGCCCACTGTTCTCTGTAATTGAGACACTAACTAATAGTTCAGTGAAAACCCCTGCCATCCTTTGACTCATTGACTATGTGGTACTCGAAGGAGTTGGAGTTTATACTCTGACATGTAGGGGGCACTGGTTGTATATTTTAATATTTGCTAGTTGACTGATCACTCAAGGTCAAGTTTAGAGTCCCAAGTCAATTGACTCAACCTTTTCTAATAAAGCTCTGACAGTTCTTCTTTACTATTTACTCTTCTATATCCCCCACCTAGACTAAATTCAGAAACCTGCTTACTGCCACATATGAATTATAGTAATTTCACCAGAGAATATTACTTGCAATCCTCTGGAAGTGGAGGAGAGTTGCCAGAACCATTAGTTTCATGGGAACAAAAATTGCTCATTCATAATTTTGAGTGTGTGGTCTATGAGCTGTAAAGACCACTTAAGGTCACTGCTTCATACAGTATTAGGTAAACATTTAAGAGGTAAATATTTTTATCCATCTTTGCTTCCAGCAAAGAAATAGACCATGAAAACTCTGGAGGGCTAGCTTGATATATGTATTCACTCTACTATTCTCCCTAAGCTGAGTTCTCAGTAATGCTTAGTATAGATGCAGGTAACTGGACCATGCTCAGTGCATGTGAGAGGAGGATGGTAGACATATCTGTGAATTTAATGAGAGAGAGGGACACCTCTTTCTATGTCCACAAAAAAGACTTTTAGTCCCAGAAAAATAAATGTGTCTGTTAATTTGTAAATTTATAGGCAGGTTTGAAAGAAGAAACAGTTATTAAAACAAAGCTATTATGTTAATATGATACTTGACATTATTTTGTGGTTATATACTATATTTAATGCCTATAGTTATTTCTCTGTTAATTGCAGATAAATGTCAACTTTTCCCCTTGTGTTTGTCAATATATTATTAGTTAGTGGTATATCACTTGATGCTATGCCAACTTGATATAGCTCATTTGATGGTAACTACATTGATCAATAAAAATGACACTTTATTGATTGTGAAACTCAAACTTTTATGTTGATTTTTATCTCCTCTGTAAATTTTTTATTCATATCACTAAGGTGTTGAATTGTATCAACTTACTAAATAAGAAGATGATCAAACTTTTGTTTTATTTGATCTAGTTATTTTTTCTAGTTTATTCTTAAGCTTTGATTTTATTTACAATGCTTATATATAACATGCTTTAATTCTAAGTAATCAAATTGTAAGTTCTTTTCCTTTTGACATATTCCTTCACTGTTATGTTTTGAGTACTTTTGTTCTATCTGGATTAAAAACAATAAAAATGTATTTGTACCAATTATTGACTACACATTGGGCATTATGACAGTCATTGGTTATACATGGGCAACTAAGGCAAGGGACTTATATCAAGAAGCTTCTAACTGATATGAAAATGATAGATATGGCAACAATGAACTTTATTTTCTCCCTCATGTTCTTTGTTCTCTTTGCCATCTAGGCCACAGAGAACTTAAATATCAGTAGGGTTTGAGATTTTAGTTATATATGATCATGAGAAAAATTTAGTTTTCTTAATTGCTTAAATATATTTCAAATTGAAATGAATGGGGAGACTTTTCTTAATAATTTAATAAAATTTTAGTGTAGCCCTCGGGGGAGCAAACTCTTCAACTTGTTTCTTATACAGACAGACACACAGACACACAAACACATCCACACACTGTGTCTCACAATTGCCAGGGAAGTGCTGAAGGTGAAAAAGAGGAAACCAGAGACACGTTTCTGCCCATTAACAAAATTAAAGGCTTTCTTTTTCCTGGGAGAGTGTGATTTAAGGGCTAATCAGCACCATGGTCCTTGCACATTATCTAAGAAAATGGAAATTACTGGCTACTGAATCTGTGCTTGGAAGCTCCAGGGGGAATCTCTGCAGGCCCTCTGATAACTTTTTATGCCATGCTTGAATATTCCTCCCCATGTAATTGGGTTTGTTTGCTATATATAAAAAGCGGCTGCTGGCTAATCGTCTGATTCTTTCTGTACGTGTTTGAGTAGGACAGTTTACTTGTGCAGATTAAGCTTTTTGGGTTCAGTTTTTCTCTACTCCGCCGGCAAGTATTCGAACTGCTCTATTTGCTTTGCACAGTCCCATTAAATTATTCAATGGCATTCACATTCATACGTCTTTAGAACATTGGCTCCAAATGAGTCATATTCAAAAGAAAGGCTTTATTTTTAGGCCATTGAAATCAGAAACAGTGTCATAGGGAAAATGATTCTAAAAGTACATGTTAGTTCACTCATGTAGGGCACAGCAAACTCTTCTCCAAGTTCTGTAAGTTGATTGCTCTTCAATGTCAAGGCAACCCTTTCTGTAGGATAAAACAGCCACTTCTCACTTTCACTGAGGCCAAAGATGAGGGCACAGAAAAGTACACAAGGGGTAAAGATATCTGAATGCCCTTGATGTTTTTTTTTTCCTTTGGGAATATCTACGTGAAATTGCCAGTGTAACCTCTGCCTCCCTGGAGGCCAGCACACAGAATGCTGAGTGAGAATCTCATAAATGTCCAATTTGTTCACATATATTGAACAAGGAATATCCATCATATTAATTCATGTAGGGGATATAGGTATTGTCGAACTCTTATGGACACTATGGAAAGACTTTAAGTAAAAAGTAATCAAACACACTACACACACACGCACCTGACCTGAATGAAATGGCTGCTGCAGAAACTTGGTAAATATCTGTGTGGTACTTGTCCTGGTGTCACAGCAGTGCATTCCTGGCTACCTATGCGTTGTTCCCTAGCACAAGAGGAATGAGCATGTAAAACAGTCTTCCTTTTAGGGTCTCTGAGTACAATAGTAACCTTTTGGGGTCCAAAATGATTAGGTTACTCTGTCTGCCTGTGGAAATCCTTGGTCCATAGGATCAAAAGACTTTTCTCAGCTCCTATATTCTCTGTCTGCAAAACAAAGTCACAAAATACACCAATGAAAACCTGAAGAATTTCCAAGTTTCAGAAAGATAAGAGGGGGAATCTTAGGATTTTTTTCCCATCATGCTTTGCGCTTTTCTCCAGTTGCTACTTCTTTATCCCCAAACACTTTGCTTTAGGACCCATTCATTGGCCACTGCCTTCCTTTTTCCGTTTAATTTTCTGCTTCATTTTTCTACTTTACAATCATATTAGACTGTATTGAGGAATGATGTGTCAGCATATCTCTGCTTTCCTGGACTCATGGTAGGAAACCAATTCCTTTGTCCTTTGACCTCCTGAAGCCATCTTATCCCATGAGCCATATATGAGCAGTGTACAGAGTAATTATCTAGATATGGCAAAGGTAAAATGTAATTAAAAAAACAGAATTTGGATGCAGAAGTACTGAATTCTTTGTCCCAGACCCAGTCCCACATTTGCAAATTATATTATTGTGGTCAACCATTTGATTTATCTGAATCTTGATTTTTTTCTTTCCATAAAATATTCTAGATAAATAAAAATAGATAAATATTGTTTGCTAAATAAAAATGGGATACATTAAATGAGATAAATACAACCAGATTTAAATTCAGTAAAGTTTCAGTTAAAGTATGAAATTAAAACCTTATGTACATATGGCTCTTGCTATCTGGTGTGAGGTGGAGAAATAAAGGCAATCCATGTTGAAGGACCTTAGAATAACTGAAATAAAAATAATTTTAGTCTAAGATAGTGTTGGATATATGCCATGAGGAAAGTTGAGAAAAAAATTATAAATCAAGGAGGAGTTAATAATTAATCTGGAGTAAGCAAAGAATATAAACATTATAGAAAGTAGAGGAAGAATGAATAAAAAAATCTGTTTTTATTTTAATGAGGCATTATGTCCTGTTGTATTTAAAGTAGCACCCTTTTGAATGCAAACACACATCCTTATAGTTCAGAGGGTAAAATATGAACCTTTGTGATGGTCAGTTCATAATTTCAATTTAAAGCAGTTCCAAGTCTCAAACATCAAAATGAAAGAAACAATACTGATGCTAACTGAATCTCTAATTTCAAATAAAAAATAATATAGAAAAGTCCACTCACCCAGCTCAAAGCCATGAAAGTTATGCCTGGGTTACCTGAATAATTGTACTGAAACAATCTGAGAGCAGGGAGTAGAGGTAAGGAAAATCTCATCTTTTTCCCCACATTTCATTTCAAATTTCATTGCAGATATACATTTTACATCCATAAACTTTTATTTAAACCAACTAGTTTTTAAGCAGGCAAAAATGTACTAATGAGTTTATGTCATGAAAGGTGGTCAAAATTTAAAAGACATTTAGGAAACTAAATAAATATACCCAATCATCAGGAAAAAAAATCAAGTAATGAAATAGCCATGTGGTTGCTATAGTGATTGTCAGCATTGACCTAATGTCTCTCTGCTCAGACATACTGAACATTAAACATAGAATGAGCTTAACTAGAAAGATTACAGGTTACATAGGTGAAACATTTCAGCTATGTATATCCAGAGGGTAGTTTTTTTAAAGAGAGAGAGAGAATCTGCTATATAATAATCTTTTATTCCAATGCCAAAGTCAATAAAGTATGGAAATAATATGCTAACTCGCTGACATGCAATGTTTATTTGCAGAATAGTTTTCCCAGAAGACAGTATTGAGAAAGATATATTCATTATACTGTGGAACAAAATATTCAGGGGGGAAATATGGGAAAGGAAAATATAACCTTTTTGCTTTTCTCTGTTGTTTCTACTTGTACTTTTATCATCACTGATACAGAAAAAAAGCACTAATACTGGAAGAGCATTAATACTTTGCTAACTCTGGAAGCTATCATGCTTTTGGACATAGTTTTAAAGTTGATAAGTGATGAAGACTATAATTTCTAATATCAATTCACATTTTGTTCTGTACCTTTCATGCATTGAAAGCGCTCTGAGCTCCAATCTCCTCTTAGCTATTGTTGAAGGCTGTCATTAAATATAGCAGCTGATACTCACACAGCCCTTGGCAGGGTTCGGCCTTCAATGCGTAGCAAGTGTAAACAGACCTATAGGCCCTAAACATAAAAAAGCACAATTTAGATTTTAGAAAACCATTTGAAAGTGACTTGGGTAAAATCAAAGAGGATGCATTCTCTAACAACAGAACTGTTCATTGTACACGCAAGGACTCAAAGCCTGGTAATTACAGCATTCTTCTGAATCCTAGGAAACTGTGTTTACAAAAGGGACATAGACTCTTTACTCAGAGAGAATAAAAGTGATCAAATGTGCCATGAAATTAATTCCAATGATTTAGTTCCCGGTGTGGTGGTATTTGCTATGGAGAAGCACAGAATGTAAGGCTTTGACCTACTTGAGAAGAATGAAAGTCGTCAGAGAAATCTTCCCTTAGGAAGTAAAGTACACCTCCCATGGTAGAAAATGCACCCTGATGATTCAGAACTACTTCTGTCATTTGTTGAGTTGCATCTCCCAAAAGACATGTTGAAATTCTAACCCCCAACACCTCAGAATATGACTTGATTTGGAAACAGAGTTGTCAGAGATGTAATCACATGAGGTGAGACGATGCTGGAGCAGGATGGGCCCTATCCCAGTATGACTGGGGTCTTCCTGAGAAAAGGGCAGACTAGACACAGACATGCGCAAAAGTGTAGTGATACAAAGACACACAGGGAGAAGATGACCATGCAAAGATGATGGCAAAGTTTGGAAGTTTGCTGCTACAAGCCACAGATCACTTGGGCTTATTAGAAGCTGTAAGAGGCAAGGGGGGATCCTTTTCTAGAGGTTTCCAAAGGAACATGCTCCTATCAACAACTTGTTTCAAAATTCTATACTCCAAAACTATAAAGAATAAATTTCTGTTGTTTTAAACCACCCAGTTTGTGGTGGACTAGTATGGGAGCCTTAGGAAACTAAGGACACATTAGAGTGTTACTTAGCTTTGTGATATTCAACTTTCTGTGCTGGATACTGAGAACATGTAAATGACAGGACAAACTCATGAGTTCATATAAGAAAGAGCCAACCATCTTATTGCAGGACACATATTTCATATAAACAAATTTCTAGGGATAGCTAGCTAGTAAGTGTTAGTGCAGAAAATTATTGAACCTCCCAAAATCATGTAACTGGAGACATATGAAAATGAATGATTTTCCAAGAAGAAATTACTTTTAAACTGAAGCCCTAAGAGTGTCTGTCACTAAAGGTCTCATCTGTCATTATTGAGTCTTGTCTGAGTAGAAATATAAGTGATACTCTGATATCAGTGCTTTCTCAATCAGTATTTGTACATAAAATTGGGAAAAAAGAAATAAAGGAAGAAATAATTATCTGTTGAGTTGCATCTAATTTGAGGCAAAAGCAGCCTAGATGAAGCTTAACTATAAAGTAGGTCAAACAAAGACAAGACCAAGCACAAGAATAGATTAGATTGACCAGTAGCCTCTTCCTGATCATAGTGGGCTGAAGAAAAAGAGATATTCACTTGAATAGACATTATATAATTTACTTCATTCTTTCCAGTTATTTTCCACATAATACCTATATTTATTGAAATTTATGAGACAATACAAAAAAAAAGATGTGAGCCATCATCAGGAGGTAAAACAATCAGTAGAAACAGATTACCCAAACATTGAAATTATCAAAGAGAAACTTTATAATGATAACAATAAGTATAATCAAGCTCTAACAAAAAAGTGTACAGAATGAATAATAAAATGAATAATTTTAGCTGAAAATACTAGAATAAAAAGTGGCAAACAGAGATGAACAATAATTCTGATGGATTTATCAGAATGGATATATCACATGAAAGGAAATAAAATATGCCACTCTAAATATGCTACTTTGGCATATTGATTGCTTTGAACTTAAGTTGCTTAAGAAACAGTCAGCGTAAGAATTCTCTGTTCATTCTTTGTACTCCTGAAAGCAGAAAATGCATCTTCCACATGGAAAGTACCTTCCCTCTATTAGGAGAGAGCATATTGCTGAGAAGGCTATATAACCCAACCTTGTTACTTCTTCACTAATTTACTACTCAAAGCCCAAACTACCTTTTCTTGTCAATTCTCACAAATGCATTGTTTCTTTGTCTAAAAGATATAAGAGCTGCCTGTGTCGGTCACTTCTTTGAGTCTCATATCATGTGGTTTTTACATAATAAATTCAAGTATTTGTTCTCCTTTTAATCTGACTTATGTCATTTTAATTATTGGAACAGCCAAAAATTCTAGATGGGAAGAAGGAGAAAGTTTACTTCCCCTATAGACAAGAAGAATCTGTAAATGTGAAGATAAAGCAGTGGCAATTATTCCAAAAAAGTAAAAAATACAACATATGTTATCTGCAAAAAAACAAATACACTGGCTTAAGATTCATACAACTGGAGACTCAGAAGAAGAAGAAGACAAAATGGGGCAAAAAGGTAATGAAAGCAGTATCTGCTGAAACATTTCCAAATTGACCCCTTCAGTGACCCCTATGTGGGGTTATAAGCAAATGCAGAAACAAAAACGAAGATGAAGCAAAAATATTGAAAGTGTCCAGAGAAAAAGATATGTATGTGTGTATGTGTGTGTGTACACACATGCATATGTGTGTATATATGTACATCTATATATGTACACATACACACACATACACCTGAAAGAAGGGAAATGGCTGCATTTTTCATGAGAGAAAGAATTCGGGTGGAAGACAAATATAAAGCATCTTTAAAGTGCTGAGAGAAATTAAGAACAAGAACAAGGAGAAGAGGAGGAAGAGAGGGAATAATTTACATATCTAATTTCCAAATGTACGATTGTTAAAATAAAAGAGAGACTAGGCTTCAAAATCTCCCAGGTAGACAGAAATACTTGAGCCCTTTTCAGGGGAATCTAAGTTATCTTCCTAAAATGATATAAAATTACTACTCTTACCCAATTTCCTGCCAGCTGGAACCCCCATTCATTATAAAGGTTAAACTTTCTCATTTTCACTTCATAACCCATTCTGTAACATCATATCTCTAACCTTCAAATCTGTTTAAAATTTGAAGACTACCAGTTTGCAAACTGCTTTTCCTTTTGTGCACAAAAAAATTCTTACTGAATATTCTACTGAATATTAGTATACTTACCTGGTTTTAATTTTTGCTGCTTCTGGAATTTTGGCACTAAAAAGACAATATGACATTATCATAAAATAGATATATGAGTCAATGGAATGGGATTGTGATGCCAGAAATAAACCATTGCATTTAGGGTCAATTAACTTTTGACTAAGAAGTCCAGATAATTCAATGGGAAAGGAGTCTTTTCAACAACAACAAAAACTACTTGGCCAATGTGTATCCATATGCAAAAAAATGAATTTAAACCTGTGCTAATACTATACATAAACATTAATTCAAAATGGACCCACTGATCTACATGAAGAGATAAAATTATAAAGTGTTTAAAAGAATACAAAGAAGAAAATCTTCTGGAATTTGGATTTGACAAAATTTTTAGGTACAATATCCCTCCAAAATCCATAAAATAAAAAAATTAATAAAGGATTTTACCAAAAGATAACCATTAAGAAAAGAAAGACAAAAAAATTGAGAGTAATTTCCTGAAAAGCATATATTACTATAGGAATGGCATTTAGAATATATAAAGGTTTTTTAAGTTAGTAATAAGATAAAATTTTTAAATAAATAGCAAAAATTTGCATAGTCATTTTCACAAACAAGTTACAGGATTGGCTACTCAGCACATTACAAAATGCATCTTTAGTAATTATGGAAATGGAAAGTAAAATGAGATACCAACTAGAATAACTATATTCAAAAATATAGACAAAAAGGAGAATTAAGGAGGATATGGAGAAACTATAACCCTCATATATTGATGACTGAATGGTTAAATGTGAATGTTAAATGGGACAGCCACTTTGGAACTTGGCAGTTTTAAAAAATTGAACACAAATATGTCATATGACACAGCAATTCTACACCTGGGAAATTAAATATATGCACATACAAAAGTATTTATAGGCACATTATTTATAAAAGCCCTGTATTAGAGTCAATCCCAACGTCTATCAAGTGATGGACTTATAAACAAAAATGTTTTGTATTAGCATAATTAAATAAATACAATTCATCAATGAATAAAGAACAAATTGCTGACAAATACTACAGTAGGGATACTCTTCAAAAAATTATACTCCGATGAAAGAGGCCAGGGGCAGAAGACTGCATATCATTTTATTTTTATGAAATAAACAGAAAAAGTAAATTTCTATACAGAAAAAGCAGATTGCTGGTTGTCTACCACTGGAGAGAGAAGGCGACAAGGATTAACTGCAAATGAGGACTAAGGCACCTTTGATGTTATATCTGCTGCATCTCCAGGAGTGGGGAGTGGTGGTGTAGGTACTGGCTTTGGTCAATCTTTTTATATGCAGTATGAAGCATTTGAAGTAAATGGTTTTTACTTCCAGAAATGGCACTCTGTTTCTGAAGCATGATTCCCACATTTTTCAGGCCAAAGATGATTAGAATTGTATTTGTGTGATTCCTTGGCTTTCTACCACCTTCCGGATCTCCCTTTCCATGCTGAAATTCTTTTTAAAAGCATCTGAATGTATACTCACTGCAACACATACCAGTAAGAGGTCATTTGCATTTTTTCAAAAGCATCTCATTTTATTTGTAAAGCAGATTTCTTTCCACATATCAAAGCACATACTCTCACTGAATCCATCTGAGCCCTTTAAAAATCATCCTTCTAAGCAAAATACTTTCATTTAAAAAAATGAGCATTTCCTGTACCCAAGTTAACTTTTTGTGTTGAGCTGAAGCAAAATAAAATATCAGCTCAAATGGGAAATGTGGGGAGGAATTCTAAAGGAAAGCCAGGGAGATTAAATGGGAAATGATTCTCTAAGGTCTGATGTGTGGTATTAATGATGTTGCTCGTTGTAGCTGAGAGGAGCAGCTAGTTCTTGGCCCTTTGTATCAGGAAAACTAATGATGTCTTCTATGTGTAAGTAGTGAAAATTTTAAACAAACCCTGAATTTAGCAATAAAAATTATCTTTTAATTACTTAAGAAACACGTACAATTATGTTTCCAAGAAAAACATGGCAATTCATTTTAATGATATCCATTACCATCACCATTACTATGTTCATGACTTTGACCACGTTTATTTGAGAGGTTAAACCCTTCTTTGTTTTTATAACTCATGACTTAATGACAGATAATCGCAAGAGATTTTTTTAAATTATATATCCAATGCATAAATAAAATCAGTCTGACCTCAAAGAGTTGACAATGTATATTCAGCATTTTATATAAGATTAGCCATGATTAAATGTTAGGAAATATGTACAGATTTTACAGATCTTAAATGCAGTATGAAGTTTTGAAGATGTAGAACTTCCTTTGGGTTGGAATAGCAGTGAAAAATGTCATAGAATATCTAGGCAAGCAAAGAAGTAGAGAATGGAGAGGGACTGAAGCAGGTTGCATAATGAATATAAAAATATTTCATGCAGTGATCAAACGACACACTGTAGTGATAGTTTTCTACACCATTACTCCTAACCTATCAGACTCTCTGAAGGCAGTGAGGAGAGAGGGATGGTGTAAAGGTAATTGGAATAAAAAATATGAAGGTGCGGAAGAAATGAGAAGATATTGGTCAAAGGATAAGAACCTTTAGTTACAAGATGAATAGTTCTAAAACCCTAATGTAAAGCAGGGTGACTATAATTAATAAAATGTATTATATACTTGGAATTTGCTGACAGTGAATTTCAAGTGTCCTCACCACATACACATAGACACACACACAAAGGCAAATTATGTGAGACAGATATATCAAGTAGCTGGCTGGTGGTAACCCTTTCACAATACATACATATGGCAAAATACTACATTGTGTATCTTAAATGTATAGAATTGTTGTCAATCCTACTTCAATAAATCTAAGAAAATAACAAGGAAATATATTGAAGAATAATCATTCTTTGGATGTTTTCACAGAATTTAACTACAAGTTACAGTTTGTCATAATCAATAAATTACTTACAGTTCATTATAAATGCCAAAATCAGTTAACTTAATTTTGAACAGATCTGGAAAATAAGAAGCAACCTAAATGCTTATAGATGTTAACTGTATCCCACAAGCCAGGCCCTCTGTTCACCCCTAAGTAAGACCCTCTCTTTTTCACCAGCAAAGTTTAGTTAAACTCCCTGTAACCACTAAGTTGCTTTATGTTTAGACTGAGGGGCTCAGCAAAGTTATAATCAAAATCCTGAGTCAGTAACCTACTGACTAATCAATGGGCAGTTTCTGACTAGTCAATGGACAGTTTTTGGAAGGATGTAGATAACATCTTAATGCAATTTTTCTGCTTCCTCATAAAAAGAAATGGTCCCAGGATAATAATTTGTAAGTTTACTTTGAAAAGGACAATGGAGACTCAAGACCACCCCATATGCGTGTAACCCTCCAAATGTTTCTAGCATCTACCCCTTGAGACCTTATCAGAAAACCCAAAACACAAAAATTTACCCTAACTTTCCCTTCCACTCTCCACTTCTAACTTGAAAACCCTTAACTTAGTCCAGCAAGTAAGTTGGAGTTGAAGCATACTTTTGGTAGCAGGCATCTCCTCAATCAATAAAACTCTCCTTATCCCAGACTCTGATGTTTTGACCTTTGGCTTCACAAGGGGTAGAAATACAGACATTAAAATCATGCAAATTCTAGTAGTATTGTTACCTGACAAAGGGGTCCATTTGTCTGAGCACATCAAAGCCCACTAAACATAACAGAAGTTTGCAGCCAAAGAGTAAGGATTTACTAGTTAAGGAAATAGTTTACCTTTGTGTGTGTGTTTTTTTTTTTTTGGGGGGGAAGGGGGCCTGGTAAGAATATTTGATAGTTACTTTTAGCAAATTTCAAGCATATCATATATTTTAGTAGCTATATTCATCATGTTGTACATTAGGTTTTTAGACCAGAGTCACAAGTAATTTGCTTGTTGTGGCTCCTCTAAAGCTTCCAGGAGATGGGTTACATAGGGGATGCATCATTCATCATAATGGCTAAATAAGCTGGGGTCCTGGGCTCTACTGATTGGCTAGGGCCAGGGTAGGGAGTGGTTTATCATCATACCAGGTCCTGATGTCAACCATGGCTGTGTTCTGTCTGGTTTACTGAGGGTGTGATGGACTACAGGGTCCTTCTGCTTTCTTGGGCTTGGGCTGGAACACACTAAAGTCTAGATGTTATTTTTAACTTGACCTAAACAAAAATTTGTTTCTGGGGCCAACAGACCTAAGGCTTTGTTCTTAACACAGTTTTATACTGACCAGAATCTTAATGATTAAGGAAGGAAGTGGAAAGACAGAAAGGAAAAAGGTCATGTAAAAGAAAGACAGTTTCTGTGTAGTTACAGTGTAAGCAGTAGTTATCACAGGAAATATATCAGAGAAACATCTCATGTTAATAAGTTCAATTACTTTATGTCTAGGAATTTTATCTATCTCTTTTCCTCATCTTTCAGATGAAAACCATAATCAAAATTATATCTTAAATGCTGTATATTGTAGAATAGGAAAAATAAATCTTTTTCAAATTTAGGTTATTCTGCAGCCCTATAAATTAAATCAGAAATGGTATATTAACAAGAAAAAAACAGAAGTTAACAATGTGTATTGCACACATATATGGGAGCACTCAGTGATGAGTAACCCAAGAGGTTAGTTTGGTCTTGGCCTAATATACTATTTTAGGATTAAAAAAGAAAAGACGTGTTGGACTTCTGGGCAGTGGAAGCAAGTCTGAGGATATGACCAAGAAAACTATAGTGAAGCAGTACTGTTCAGTAAGTTTGGGTAGGCATCATCAAGTCATTGACTTTTTTACTGGTAAGAGTTACTGAATCCTCTTCTTCCAGATAGAAATAAGACATCTTTACAAATGGAAATTTCCTTTATAAATCTAATTTTTGAAAGGAAAATATGTGTGTTGCTTTTATTTACTTGTTTGTTTATTATTTTTATTTTTTTATTCTGGAATGTAAAGCTTTATTTTAAAATTAAAGTATAGTTGATATACACTGTATTAGCTTCAGGTATATAACATAGTGATTTAACATTTGTATACCTTACCAAAAAAGGTCTAGTAACCAGGTATAACTCTAAAACGTTATTGGGATATTACTGACCATATTCCCTTTGCTTTACATTACAGCCCCGTGAGTTATTTATGTCATAACTAGGTTTGTACCTCTTTGCCCCATTCTTTTTTTTCACCCATCCCACCAACCCTCTGGCAACTATCAGTTTGTTCTCTGTATCTATGAGTCTATTTCTGTTTTGTTTTGTTTGTTCATTTGTTTAGTTTTTTTTTAGATTCCACATATAAGTGAAATAATTCATTATTTGTCTTTCCCTAACTTATTTCACTTTTCTTTATCCATTTCTCTCTTGATATATACTTAGTTTGCCTCCATTTCATCACTACTGTAAATAATGCTGAAATGAACATAGAGGTGCACATATCTTTTTAAACTGGTGTTTTTATTTTCTTCAAATACATAAACAGACATGAGATTGCTGAGATCTGTGGTAGTTCTATTTTGCATTTTTGGAGGAACCTCCATACTGTTTTTTATAGTGTCTATAGCAATTTATAATCCCACCATAAAATTCCTAGGGAAAAAATAGTCAGTGAATTAAACTCTTTGACATAGGTTTTAGAAATATATTTTTGGATGTGCCTCTTGGGAAAGGGTAAAAAAATAAAAATAAAAATAAAAAAGCAATGGGGCTATATTAAAGTAAAAAGATTTTGTAGGGAGAAGGAAACCAAACCATCAACAAAATGAAAAGGCAACCAGCTGAATAGGAGAAGTTATTTACAAATGATATATCTGACAAGAGGTTAATAGTCAAAAGACATAAACAATGTATACAACTTAACATAAAAAAACTAATTAAAAGATGGGCAGAAGACCTGAATGGACATTTCTCCAAAGAAGACATACAGATGGAGCACAGATACATGAAAAGATGCTAAACATCTCTAATCATCAGAGAAACACAAATAAAAGCTACGATGAGCTATCATCTCACATCTGTCAGAATATTTATTATGAAAAATACAAGAAACAAACTAAGCAAACAACTAGAAGAGGAACAGAACCACAGAAATGGAAATCACATGGAGGGTTATCAGCAAGAAGGAGGAGGGGGAGAGAGGGGGAAAAGGTACTGGGAATAAGGAGCATAATTGGTAAGTACGAAATACATAGGGGAGGTTAAGAATAGTATGGGAAACAGAGAAGCCAAAGAACTTATATGTACAACCCGTGGACGTGAACTAAGAGGAGGGGAGTGCTGGTGGAAGGGAGGTGAAGAGTGGAGGAATACAAAGGGGAGAAAAATGGGACAACTGTAGTAGCATAATCAATAAAAAATAGTTTAAAAAAGAGACAAGAATCAATAAGCGTTGTCAAGGGTGTGGAGAAAATGGAACTTGCCTGCATTGTCTGTGACCTGTTTCCAGAGCTTTCCATGCCTTTGTTGGTTCTGAATGGCCTTTAGATCAAAATAATCCATAAACTGAAGAGGCTTTTGAGGTGGCATATTCTGATACCCTGCATTTTATTACAACTCCATATAAAGGCATAGTGAATATCTAGGGGTTTCAATTCATTTGCATTATATCGTCCTCTTTGTGGAGTCAATTTTTTGTGGCTTAAAATGATATCTTTCACCTGTCTGGACATTTTTGAATTTTGAATAAAGAAGAGAATAATAAAGCAGTTAATATGTGTGTGTGTGTGTGTGTGTGCGCGCGTGCACAACATGCATAATGATTGCTAAATAACTCAACATACCTCTTTCCTTCTTTCTCTCTCCCCCTTTTTTATGCCCTCCTATTCTCCCTCTCCTTTCCTTAATTTCTTTTTTCTTATCCATCTATCTACCTTATTTTTCTTCTTACCAAAAATCAGAAAATTTCAGATATTACTTAGACTGTGCCACATTAGGGATAGGCTGAACTAAACTTAATGCTGAATATAGGCATTTTACAAAATGTTTATTAGGTGTAATATTTGCTTAGAACAACAAACACTTTTTGAAAACTCTAGAAATAGTGATTTCCATACCAAGACTATACAGTGACAATCATAAAAAATGGCACTTCCTTGTGCTTATTGAGATTCATCTTCATAAACATTCTTTAAAGCAAAAGCTAGGCTGACATTACCTGACATGGACTAAGTTATGAAACTGAGACCAAAACACTTGCTGCAGAATTTACTGACTGCAAAAACCAAAGGAAGCCACAACCACCAATTTTCATCCCCCCACGAGTCAACTAGATTTGGCTATGTTTTATCTTTCCTTTACATCCTCTAATACAGAAACAACCATAACATTGAATTGGCTTAGCCACCTTCATGATTGTTTCAAACTTAAGAATTCTATTATTAAGATTTGCTTTTGTGTTTTTTCCAGCAAATATTGAATTATTAATTTTCTTTATTATGTTCACTTGCCTACTTTCTGCCTTGATTACTCTTTCCTTAAAAGGTATTTTTCATATGCTAATAAAGTATATGCTTATATGTAATTTTTAAGAGTGCAAATTCTCATTTGATTCATTTATTGTTAATAAGAGTTTGTCTTTTTAATGACTGGCTTAGAGAGGCCTACCTGCTATCCAAAAAGGATTTGCCTTTTTGGTGACCCTAACTTCAGATGCAAATCCCTTTACTCTTTCAGCCCTGCCTGTTTGGGAGTCTCCCTGAATATGACCTAGGAATACTTGACATTCAGATGAGAATGAGGGAATACAGCTGTCCAGAGTATAAGGAAAAAATCTGTCATTCCACTTTGGAACCCCCTTTATATGAACTTAATCTTAACTCCTCTTACTCTTTATTGCTCTGATTTGATTATATTTTGGCTAATCAACAAATAACTATCATTTTCAGTATTTCCTTGCCAATGTTTTAATTTTTATTTTTAAATCAGTTTTTTTTTATTTTTCCATTACAGTTGTCACACAAAATTAAATGAATTTCAAGTATACACCACAGTGATTAGGCCCTATATAACTTGCTAAGTGATCACTCATATAAATTTTGTACCCATCTTACACCATGCATAGCTATCAAAATATCATTGACTGTATTTCCAAAGACCATACTTTATATTCCCATAAATATTCTGTGTAGCTCTTAATCCCTTCTCCTTTTCCCCCTTCCCCCAACCTCCTCCCATCAAAATATTATCTGTAACTAAGACTCTGTTATGCTTGTTGGTTTATTTTGTTTAGACTTAGTCTTATTGATAAATATGTACTTATTGCCATTTTATTGTTCATATTTTTATTATTTTAAATTTTCTTCTTAAAGGAGACCCTTTGCACATTTCATGTATTACTGGTTTGGTGGTGATAAACTTCTTCAGCTTTTTCTTGTCTGGGTAGTTCTTTATATGTCCTTCAATTCTAAAGGATAGGTTGGCTGGCTAGAGTAATCTTAGTTGTAGTCCTTGCTGTTCATCACTTCAAATATTTCTTGTGAATCTCTCTGAACTGAAAAACTTTTGAGAAATCAGTTGAAAGTCTAATGGAAGTTATCTTGCAGGTGACTAACTGCTTTTCTCTGGCTGCTTTTAAGATTCTCTTTTTGTCTTTAACATTTTGCATTTTAATTTTGATGTGTCTTGGCATGGGCTTCTTTGGGTTCATCTTATTTGGGACTGTCTGTGCTTCCTGGACTTATATGTCTATTTCTTTCACCAATTTAGGAAAGTTTACTGTCATTATTTTTTTCAAACATGTTTTCAATTTCTTGCTCTCTCTCTCCTCTTTCTGGTACCACTATGATACAAATATTGGTATGCTTGAATTTGTCTCAGAGGCTCCTTACACTATCCTTATGTTTTTGGATTCAATTTTATTTTCTATTCTGCTTGGGTATTTTTTCTGACTTATATTCCAAAGCATTGTTTTGATTCTCAGCTTCATCTACTCTACTGATGGTTCCCTATAAATTACTCTTAATTTCAGTTACTGTATACTTCGTTTCTGACCGGATATTTTTTTATGGTTTCCATATCCTTTTTTTATGCTATTGAAGTTCTCTGTAAGTTCATTTACTCTTCTACTATATTCATTAAGCATCCTTATAACAAGTGTTTTACACTAAGCATCTCATAGAGTGCTTGTCTCCATTTTGTTTAGTTCTTTTTCTGGAATTTAGTTCTGTTCTTTTATTTGGGGCATGATTCTTTGTCTCCTCACTTTTGCAGCTTACCTGTGTTTGTTTCTATGGATTAGGTAGAGCTGCTATGTCTTCTGGATTCTGTAGATTTAGTGGCCTTGGTAGACTGAGTACTAGGTGTCCTGTAGGGTTCAGTGGCACAGCCTCCCCATTCACTTGAGCCGGGTACTCTATGTCAGTCCTCCCCACATAGGCTGTGTACACTCTCCTATTGTAGCTGCACCTTGATTTTTGTTGGCACATCAGTGGGACAGATTTACCTTTAGGCCCATTGACTACAAAAATTGGCTGTGACCACCATGCACAATCAGCTGTGAAGGGCTCACCCCACTAAACAGGACTTACTTCAGTGGGGCTTTAGTGTCTGCTGAGTCAGCCCTTTGAGTGTGTGGGAGAAAGCTGCCCCTCTAGCTCACACCCTGATGCCAGACAATTTAGTTCCTTCATTTCCATGGTACCTTTTTTGCTGATGCCCCAATATTTGATCTCAGAGAGAGTAAGTCCAAGTAAGTCTGTGCATGGACCCTTTAAGAGGAACTGCCTGGGATCGTAGAAGCCCTCCATCTTTCAGCCATAAGTTCCTCTGGCTTTTATAACCAGCCATTAACGGGACCCCTCTTCCTGTCACTGGAACCCTAGGATGAGGGGCCCTGTGTGGGGCTGGGAAACCTTGTTCCTTAGGGGGGACTCCTGTAGCTCAGATATCCCTCAGAATTTCTATCTGCCACATCCTGGTGTGGGACTAGCCTATTCCACATCTCCCACATTCCTACTAGTCTCAATGTAGTTCCTTCTTCAAATCCCCAGTTGTAGTACTTCCATTCAGCTAGATTTCAGGTGGTTCTGAATGGTGGCTCTTCTGTAGTTTAGTTGTAATTTTGATATGGTTGTGGAATGATGTGAGTTCTGCACTTACTTATACTACCCTCTTAAGTGGAAGCTGGGGCTGGAACATCAATGTTTAAATGTTGTATTTTTTTTATAATTGTCAAATAATCTCTCTGTGAAGCTGTAAAAATCCCGTCCAATATCAACTCAACGATATACCTTTAGACTTTCATATACTGCATATAGCAGCCACTCCCTCTGCAGATGTGAAGGCAGAAGTAATGAACTTTGTCTGGTTGCCTACAGCTTTAAAATGAATAATGGCCTTGATTTTTCTGCTCATTCACGTCGTAATATAAGATCAGACATGATCTTTTGGTTTGTTTAGTGTTTTACTTTAATTTTGAAATTTTAGGCTCACAGAGGTGTTGCAACAACAGTACAGAGCTTCACCATAACCCTTTCAACCAACATTTCATGTGTTTTTATAACCATGCTACTGTGGTAAACCCAAGAAATTAATATTGGAACAATACTATTAATTTATTATAGACTTTACTTGAATTTCACTAGTTTTCCTCCTAATTTTGTTATTCTGTTCCAGAATCAATGTCAGAAACTCAAATTATATTCAGTGCCTGATTTCATAGTCTGCTTCAATCTGTGACAGTTTCTCCATATTTCCTTTTTTTGTGACTTTGACATTTTAGAAGAATATTGGTCAAGCATTTTGTATAGTGGTTCTCAATTATTTTTGTTTGTCTAATGCTGTATCATGATTAGACTAGGGTATAGATTTCAGGGAAGAATACCGTAGAGCTGAAGTGCCCTTCTCATCACATTATATCAATGGGTATATATCAACATGCCTTATAATCGGTGATACTAATTTTCTAATGTGACTGAAGTGATGTCTACAAAGTTGATTCACTGTTTTCTCTTTATCTGCACTATTTGTTGTAAATGAGTCACTAAGTCTAGTCAACACTGAAGAGAAAGGAAATTACGTGAATTAAACTCTATTTTCTGGACGAAAATATGAAAAATTTGAAGACATATTTAAACACTACAGAAATGAATACATATTTGGCAAATTAGTTTGAGATTATGGAAAATATCATGTTGCTCTCTGAAGTTCTCTACTTCTGTCAAAGCCAACATCTTCAAACCAGAAGTACATAAACCTGTAGTTCTTTTTCCTTCCATTTTAAGTTTTTTGAGAATTAATTATTACCTTGTTTTTCTGTTTTAAATGCTTCCTAGTGCCTTTAAATATATTTTTTAGTATATTCTATTCAAATTAATAATTGTTGTGTGAGAGTGTTCATGTGTCCACTTTGCTTTGCTAGCATTATTAGAAGTTTCAAAGCTCAATTAATTTAACTGGTTTGCTTGATCTGATTCAAAATGATGATGTTCATTCCTGAAGAAATATGTTAAATATATATTCAACATAATATTTTAACTAAGAAAGGAAGTAGTTTTAATCCTCCAACAACCTTAAATGATTTAAAAAATATTTCAGTGATGACAAATTCAGTCATTTCCAACATATCATTTCTTGGCCAATTCAGACAAATTAGATGTTATTTTATCTCCTGGGCTTATCAGTATAATTCTGCAAATGCCAATTCAGTGAAAACTAAATCAGAATTGTCAATATAAACAGCACACTGTTTTTCTTAAACTATATTTTGAATTTTTAGCTAGCTTTTTTAGTGTCAAATACATTCAGCCTCACCAACATGAATTTCATTTTCTAGTATACTGTGATTATGGCCAATTTCAGACTTTGTTGTTGGTGTGAATTTCAAAACTGACCATTTTAAGGCAGATGAATTAGCAATGGGCTTCCAGAGGTTGATGCGATTCTATAGTTAAGACATCTTAAATTACTAAATTTCTAAGCAATGTACTTAAGTGCTTTTGGTTTCCTTTACAAATAATTAAATTTCATTATAAACACAGTGTTTCAGCTGATTGATTGGTGAGTAGTTATGATGAATTTCTGTGTACTTGTGCATACATGAGTCTGTGTTAGCATTTGTGCATGTACACCTGTGTGTACATGTTTGTGTTGGGTGGGGCTTAAAGAAGGACATTTTAAGAGATAGAAGAGGAGAAAGGATTGAACAGGGAGGAGGTGGTGGAGAAGGAGTTATATGAAGTCAGTCAAAAAACCATTGAGTGGCTACTCCGTGTAAGAAAATGAAACAGCAAATGTAGTGAATACAGAAGCTCAGGCCAAAAGGCTCCTTGTTTCATGGGTAATTTTTAGGTAACTAATTTGAGCAGTCCTTTCAAGACACAGAGCAGCAATTTTTTCATTGTGGCAATATTCCATCCTCAGGTCTTAGAGGAAGCTGGGGAGCCAAATGGGGCTCTCGGGCCAGCTCCTCCAGCAGAAGAGCTTCATTTTCATCTGGTTTATACAGTTGACATCTGAGTTAAATGCTTTGAATAGACAGTTCCTTTAACTAAAAATTGAAAATGATTCCATAATTGTGACTTCCTAGAAGATAGGGATATCAGGTAGCAATACGTTAAAGAAGATGATAGAAAAATAACAATCACACCAATAATTATAAATTATAAAAATACTGTATGTTAATGACAAACATAAATAATTGTGAAGATTATGGTGATGATGATAATACATCCTATCTTTTAACTCCAGGTTTTACATTTCACAGCTTTATTAATAAGATAATATAATAACATATTTACAAACATGATATCATAACAATTATTTCATAAAACCAACTTATATTTCATATAGGTTGAAATATAAGTTGGTTTTATATGTATCTAGTTATTTTATTTAAATATTTTTAAAGAAATTTTAGCTGAAAATGTATTTTTTAATCTATATTTATGGTCCTTATTGTACCATGGAATATACAAGGGAAATTCTAAAATAGCCACTGGCCTTAGAAAGCTTAGTGCACAACTGAAGAGATAAAATTTATGTTATACAAAGAAAAATAAGAACATTGTTACAATATTTCATTTCTAAGATAAGTAGTTAATTCAGAGGTTGGTTATGCATATTTAAATTTTCCAGTGGTTCTCAAAAATTTTGAAATTTCACGGATAAGAAAATATGTAGATTATTTCTACATCACAGATTGAAAAGAAATGAGACGATAATGTTGATATATTCACACATTAATTTTCCTTTTTTATAATAACAAATTTCTTTTATTATATATAAATATAGAATGTGATGTTTACTAAATGAAGGCCATAATTCCAAAAGGAATTATTATCATTCCTGTTTCAGATTCCATTAATATAATCTGATTTTGGAAAAGTATTCAAAATAACGATGATTATATCTGTCCCTTAAATCGTGTATGATACCTTGCATTCCTACAGAACAAGATAGATGTAAATGAACATCACAAGAATAACACCTTTTGTTTCAGGCACCAAACTCAGGAAATAGAGCCAGAGAGGCGAGTAGTCCAGTTGCATGGGTTTAATATGCCAAGGCTTCATTTATTCCTAATGGGGCCATCAGTGTCTTTTGTGATCTCAGTAATTAAGAAGCCAGTTTGATTCCTCTGATTATGGACTTCCTCAAAGCTGCTGCTAGGTCATAAAGGAAATAGAAAGATACTTTGGAGAACTAATGGCTGCCCGTGTGTGCTGAGTCAGTCTAGAATTTAATGAGAGGCTAAGCCGACTTATGCAGGACTGCTTTGTGTCTTTCAGATGTTCTATTTTAACATGTTGATCACTTCTTCTTGGGCACTACTTTCCCTATAGAGACATGGGCCACTTATATAGTTGGACAAAATTAACTTGATATGGGAGATGAGAGAGAACTTACAGTAACAGTGGAAATTGTAAAGTGAAACAATGTGTGTAGAGACCTATATTAAACAAAAAATATATATGCAGGAGGATTTCTGTGATATTTCAGTTGAAGGATGGAGACTGGTGATATCATTATGAACATCATTAGTATAGTCATGTTCATTGGGAGACAGCAGAATGGTTTAAGGACCCTCCATGGAAATACTATTTTATCCCACTCATTACCTTCCAACCCATCTCCAATTTTGTTTATGTCTTCCTTAATGAATGCCATAGAGCAGCGAAAACAAGAAAAGAGGATTAGATGGGCCAAAACAGTAAAGCAACATGAATCACTATGATGGATTTCATTAATTAGAAATTAAAATTACAGACACCAACCTGTGGAAAAAATGAACCACTGAAGGTTGTTCCAGGACATTGTCTGTTTTAATTTTCAGAAATTAATTTGACAGAAATGTTTAAAGTATGGTGTGCAAGAGAAATCTGGTGACTCAGAATAAAAATCACAGTGGGAGAAAAAGAAGCTTTATGCCATTTTCCTTTCGAGTGCATGCTTTTGATTAGTCAAGCACCAGAAAGCCAAATTTGGGACACTGCTGAAGAGCCTTTTATATAAAAAACTAAAAAGCTCTTTTGTTCACTGTCCTACCTAGGAGGCATGTGTGGTTATTCAACCAATTTTTTAATTGTGAGAATTTTTTTCTGAATAAGCTCTTCTGAATCAGAAGATCCTCTGGTGAGAAAATAATAAGAGCTGAGAAGATGAGAATAGAGGGGCAGATAAATGAGAACCAGGGAAGAGAATGATCTCAGTTGCTCTCTAAGTCCATATTAAATAATATGTTCTCATTTTAAAACAAGCACAATCCCCATTAACCGGTGTCCAGATATCTAGAAATAAAAAAAAAAAAACAACCCTGAAGTGATTATTTTATAACTCTAGTTCCTTGTTATAGAGAGAATAAGTACAAATAATAATAAAAACATGAACAAAACAGCAGCAGCAGCAGCAACAGCTTCCGGTTTATCCTTTACAGCCATCTTCCTTTCTCCCACCATTTGTTGCTCTGCTCTTTGCCATAGGAGGTTGACCAGTTGACTGTACCTCCTGGACTGCCTTTTCTCCTGTGTAGGGTGGAGTTTCCACTAATAGAAGTCGATTGCAGAAGATTAGAATGCAGAAGGAGAGGAAGGTAAGGATTTTTTCCCTCCAGGTTCTTCCCTACATCACAGTGGTAGTTGCATTTGTCTCTTCTGTGACACAGCTTCTATCAGTCAGTTTCTCTTCTTTAGCTCCAGCCCTGCAAAGACTTTTTGCATTATCTCTGTCTTTTGAACTGTTTTAACATTCTTGTCAGAAATATAAGTATGGCT
This sequence comes from Carollia perspicillata, assembly GCA_004027735.1. Lineage (NCBI taxonomy): Eukaryota > Metazoa > Chordata > Mammalia > Chiroptera > Phyllostomidae > Carollia > Carollia perspicillata. The sequence continues at coordinate 32,583 of PVKM010003857.1, forward strand.
TTCATCAGATAACTGGTAAAGGAGGTATTTTTCGTAGTTATTAAATGTCTTTATAGAGACAAAATCAGGTTAGGAGGAAGGACATCTTAATTCTACATTCTGTACTTAGAGAATTCTAAGTAATTCCACTACAATCACATTTTCTCAGTATTTCTGATATAAATGGAGAAAAACCAATGAAGTCTAGTCCCACAGTGGGATAAAGAATCTCTAAAGATAGTCAAATTCTCCACCCTGTCCTGTATGTACATCCAGTTCCTCTTACCTTGGGAGCTAGACTGTGTCTGTAGCTGGTTTAAACAATAGAACGAGGAGAAAGAGACCTGCTAGGACTTATGAACAAAGTATGAAGAAAAAAGTTTGATTCACCAGGGAGAAATTACAGACTATCCTCGGCTCCAGGAGCCAAGTAGAAAGGCTCTGGAAAATGAACCATAATGTGAAAAAAGAAATCCACCCAATGGAGCACTGAGGAAGCAGATGTTCAGTCATCTGACATCTGTTATTTTGCAACTGCAGGAGACACCTTAAGAGATACTAGCTGAGGAACCTCCCAGTTAGGCCCCAGCCAACATACATATTTGTGAGATATAATAAAATGTCAGTGGTTTAAGGTACTAAGTTTTAAGGTAATTTATGATGCAATATTAGATAACTATTGCAACAATCTACTTACTAGCAGTGTGACTGTTAAAGGTACTTAAACTTCCTGAGGCTCAATTTTTTTCATTTTTAAAATCTGAATGATGATAATTAACTACTATAGGTAACCTTGAGGTCTGAGCTAAAACTGAGATAAAATGCTCAAAGTAGCCATTCAGAATAGAATCTGGAATACAGGAAGTAGTCAATAAATTTTGTTCTTATTGGTAACATTATTATTACATAATTTATCTTCATGTCCTCAAAGAATTTATATATATAGTCATACAAAGACACACATACACACATTAGTCACTTGGGCATATTTACTAAGCACCTAAAATATTTTACACATTGGGCTACATGTTTGAGGGTGTAGGATTAGTAAGAAAATAAAAAAAAAGATTAAAATATCCTCAATTAGAGGCTGTGGATACAGGGAAAAGGGGCTAAATCTAAGTCCGAAATAATTTACATTTCTGTTATTTGATAAAAGCTAATTGAGTGAGAGTTTGCTTGGAAAAAACAAGACTAGAAATGAGAATTCCTTATAAGTGTGGTAATCAAACTTTTGAACACTGATGCATGAAAGATTTCAGATGTTAAATGAAATAAACTAAACAGAACCAGGAACAGTTGTGGATAGATGTAGAAAAGGCATGAGGAGTAAAAATGTTGGTATGAGACCAGGATATAAAGAAGGATATTGAAACATATCCTGAAAGCACAGAGACTTAGCAATGTAGGTTAAAAGCATTGGTTATGTGAACAATGAAATGAATAGCAAGATATTGGGGACTTGGAGATAAGGAGACAAGTAGGGAAAGGCTAGCAATAAGACACTACAAAAGCAAACGGACAGTCGTTCTTTAATTGCAGATACATTTCTGAGTAACATCAGTAAAATTCGGTAACCACTGGGTCAGGGGGATAAGCAAAAAAATAAGGCAAAGGTGAGTCTCCAGTTTCTCTCCTTATGGTAAAAGATAGTGGCCTTCATTAAGACAGGAAACACAAAAAGAGAAAAGAACATCTCCACTATAGAATAAAGTTGTCAGTAGGAAGGGTAAAATAGGCATCATTTTTTAGTGGGCACTTAATATGGGCTAACTGCTTTTACAAAGGTGTTTAAATATATGTTTTCTAATTACCTAACATATGAATGTAACTATTTCCATTATAGAGATATTGACACTGAGGTTCCATGATATTAAATTACTTGAACAGGATGTATGGCTTTAATGACAAAGTTTCATAACTTTGAATTCCATATACACTTATTTACAAAGTTGGGTATGAAGATCAGAATAGGAATAGAGTGGGAGATTAGATAGATGAATAGATAGATAGATAATATTGATATAGATATAGATACAGTTACTGATGTTATCTTGGGAGAGAGGAGAGTGGGTAGAATGAGAAAAGAGAAGCTCAGAGGCTGAATCCTCAAAAACACCTCTAGTTAAAAATTCAGAAGAAGATAAATTATGTGTAAATGTTGGCAATACTGATGAATAAAAAGAGATCAACAGACAGCAAAGCCTAAAGGTGGGGAGGGAAATGGATGAGGGGCAACCCACAAGAATGGACTTTACACACAAATCCTATGATACAGAAAGCTAAAGAAAAGGTGAATGGAAAGTGACCATCGGGTTGACAGCTAGGAAATATACATAGTTGAAACAGTCTGGAAAACCTTAGTGTCCCAGCTAGGATTGTGACTGGCCCCATTAGTTACCCGGTCTTCACAGAGCAAGGGGGAAGGATTAAGCATTCCAATCTGGAGGCATTGCATTCATAAAGTGACAATAATGGGAAGGCAGAGAAAGTACAGGTGTTGTGTTATTACAAAGTGATCTTTTGGGCAAATTGTCCTTCAAATTGTAACTCCTGTTTCTATCTAGGTACTTTCTGTAACCAGTTTTTACATTAAACCAAGTGGCTTCGTTCTGCATCAGTAGAGGCCATATGTGTCCACAGCCTATTTGCCTGTGGTTATCCACAGTTAAGCCATGTTAAGAACTGTGAAGCTTCCATAACTTTAACCAACTGGTTAAAATAGTAAATTTTTTATATATAATTCTAAAACATATATGGAAATGCAAAGGAACAAGAATTGTGGGGGAACCTTTGAAGAAAATTAACAAAATAAGGAAACTTACTCTACCAAATATCAAGAATTATTATAAGGCCATGGTAAGTAAGACTCTGAGCTAAAGGCATTAAAAATAGACAGAGAAATTAAATAAAAAAGAGAGTTCACAAACAGAGACAGTTGCCTAACACCTGATTTAGGAAAAAGATGGTGCTTTAAAAGAATGGGAAAATACAATAGTGCCATTAAATGGTGCTGGGATAATTAGATACCTATATGAAACAATTGCAATGTCCTTTCCTTTTCACCATATACAAAAATAAGTTCCACATTGATTTTTACATTTTGATGAGAAATGGAAAACAACAAATCTTTTCAAAGATAATGTAGGAGAAAATCTCCAAAGCTTCAAGACTTTGATATAGTTTGATAATAATATAGTTTGATAATAGTAATTGATATATTTGATATAGTTTGATAATAGTAATTTTGATATAGTTTGATAATAGTAATTTTCAACAAGACATGAGAAATGCTTACCTCCCCCCACCACTAACCCCCCAAAAATGTATATATGGATCTAAATCAAAAGAGAGTTTGTTCATCAGAAGACACGATTAAGAAAACAAAAAGAGTAACCACAAAGTAGAAAAAGATTATTTGGAACACAGCAATTACAAGGGCTCACATCTAAGTATATGATATATTTCCACATATTAATAAGAGAAAGGCCCCCCAAACTGAGCAATATAATTGAACATACATTTTACAAACTATATTTTAAAAGATCAATGAAGGCCAAAGTTACCCGATTATATTAGCAATCAGACTTACTCAAACTACATTTGCAATGAAGAAATTCTCCATGAATATATCCCTTAGTTAACTTTCCTCTAAATGATATATTTCTAAATATAAAAACTTTTCATTAAAAAGTGATAATACTGAACTACATACAACTGCCTAGAGCTAGAACTCTTTTAAAGTGAGGCTGGGAATTATACAGAATATATGAAAAATAAAGACACATAGTATGGGTAATTCAATAAATAGCAGGCCTGGAAAATAAACCCTGAGTCCATGATAGCTACAGAACCTTCCTGTGCTATTCAGCAGCTATATAACAATGGGCAAATCATATACCCATTGTAACTCTCTATGTCTCTCTTTCTCTCCGTCTCTATCCCTCCCTCTCTCTCTCTCTCTCTCTGTCTCTCTCTCTCTCTCTCTCTCTCTCTCTCTCTCTATATATATATATATATATATATATATATATATATGCACATACATATTTAGTTTAAGCATTTTTGTTGTTGTTCAAGTATCTTTGTCTCAATTTTCACCCCTCCACAGACCCCTGCCCCATCCATCCCCACCTCCCACCCTTGAACCTACCCCATTTGGCTTTATCCTTGTGTCCTTTATACATGTCCCTTGATGGACCTTCCCCTATTTTAAATGTGAGCTCAGTACAGATACCTCTGTGGTTGTGAATGTTAAACGAGATTATCTGCAATGAGTTAGATAAATGTGTGGATAGAAACTTAGGAAAATAGAATGATGCTTCAAACATGTGTCTTTTCCTATTTTATTTTGTGTTAGGTTTGGAGATTTTTATGATTTTAGGAAGAGAGGAAAGAAAGATGACAGGGTATGAAGAAAAAAGAATAAGATGCAATCTTTTTCATGGCTCAATATACTGCTAGTCTAGGTTAATTGCTTTATAGACATTTTTTGAAATCCTGTGAATGCATAGTAAAATAACAATGCCTAAGTGGCCTTATAAGTTCTTGGGCAAAATTTGATATTAAAAGAGAGGAATATTAATAAGAAGCCCCCAATTTTTTAGCTGATGTAAGCCCACATTTCTTTTTAAAACATATTTACATCACTTAAAGTCAAATTATTACAGAATTAGAAAGTTCTTTTGTTTATAAGAACTGGACCCAAGACTACTCAATAAATTGGCAAATCAATATTAGCAAGGTATTTGCCCTCCATCTAACCTTGTCTCCTACATTTTAATTCCCTCTCATTACATTTTCCTCTACATAAAAATGATAAAAAATATTTCCTTAGCTATTCTGTATTCTTATCATAATATATTTTTCTGCTTTAGGATCATTCATATTGAGATTCCTGGAAACTAAGGATGATGATGATGATGACAGTGATAATAGTGTCATATTATTGTTAGTGATATAATCAAGAGTACCAATGACATTAAGGCATATATAAAAGAAAAGAATCTCAGGTGATGATGGCTGACTGGTCATTCTGGAATGCCCAGAATAGAATTATTTATGTCCTTATTAAATACAGCTGAGATGGAACAAAGCTTCCGAGAGGGAGAATTTAAGGGGTCTTTATTTGGGTTCCGGAGTGTGGTCTTCCCACTGTTCTATTCTCTGAGTCATTTCCTTTTTGCACCCTCTGTGCACACTATTTGTGAGCACCTGATCCCCCAATTAAGGCTTACCCCTGCAGCGGCCAAACTTCCATCCCATGAATCACTGACTGTACCACTCTCCACTGCCCAGTGGAACTTCTGTGACCAGAGAATCAACACAACACGCAGCTGCCCCAAGGAGTCTGAATTGCTAAGACAAAAGTAGCATTTTGCAGAAATGCATTAATCTTCCTCTTCTGGGGGTTACCATTGTGGACTTGGATAAACATGCTCATCACTGTGCCACTGGGTGGAACATTTTCCTTCCCCTCTGAAATAGTGACCGAGAAGGGACAGAATAAGACTTGCAGGTTATGGTTTTGTTTGTTTGTTTGTTTACTTATTTATTTATTAAAATAGGACCCGAGTAAAGGAGGCAGGGGTGGGGATGGAAGGTGGATTCTTTTCAATACCTTGCAGGCCCAACCCAGATCTTGCCTTTTTATAAGTCTGGAATTGAGTGTCACTAGAGCGAGATTATATGAACTGTTATTTCAGACCACAGCCTATACAAGTTCCTCTCCATTTCAGAACAGCTCAATAGCACTTCTTGTCAACATGACAGCCCTCTTGATGAAATCACCGTCATCGTGTCTAAAGTCATGTGAAAAAAGGAACTATTTCATTTAATATTTTAAAAGTGAATTAACAATAGTGGTTAGGTATGGTCCAGAGATCATGAAGATCTGTGCAAGTTATCCCTTCTAATGAAGGAATACAGTCTGAGAAAGTACTGTTAAATTGTCAGAATTTCCAAAGTTCGATATTTAACAGCAAATCTGCACTTATGTACATCAAGTTCATTAACCTCATTACGATAGCTCCAGTTTCTCCTGTTTTATTTTGATTTTTTCTAGTTCACTGAATTGAGACAAAATAAATTTTAAATAATTATAAATAATGCAAAAATTCTTGATTCATATTATTACAAACAGTATTTTCTTTCTGGATGGAAATATTTGTATGTACAGCCAGACTCCCTGGGTTCTTTTAATTACTATCTGTGATTTGGGGGAAATTTCCTTAATCCCTCTGACTTACTTTTTTCAGCTATAATATGGGTTTTGAAATAGCATCAAACATAGAGGATTTTTGTGACAATAGCTGTAAATCACTCAGAGGAGAATTTGACACACATAAGTGTGAGTTGTTGTTATTGTTATGACACCATTTTTAATTCCACTCTGGATGCTTTATTAACCCAGATTTTCACTCTACTTGCCCCAGCTTTCCCAACACACTTTCTCCTCCCCTGATGCTCTCAAACTGGAATCACATAATCACATCATTGGAGTGTAATTGTGTTGAATGTGCTTCGTAGGGACAAACATGATGGATAATTTAAATCACTAAAGAAGTACCAACTTTGAATAACTAAGTCATAGATTAAATAACAAAGTGTGGCAAAATGTTGACTGCTACTACCTTGGTTAGTAGGATTTTGGTTGCTTTGAATTAATTGCACTATGTTTTTTCTGTAATTTTTAGTAGAAGCTACATTTTATTTTTTAGGAGAAAAACATTGTTTTTATTAAAAATATATGTATAAATGGCATGGAATATATAACATAACTCAACCGATATGTTGGAAAGGTTAATAAATTTTCCAGGAAGGCAAATTCCAGGAAGAAGTTCAGAGATGTTTTTAATTGGGGTATGGTAATCAAATCACACAGCCTTCCAGGAAGAACTAACATCCATTTGTAAAAACAGGTCCATTTAACCACTCTTTTTCTTTAGAGACTAATATTTATTAAGACAAAGTTTGAGAAATAAACTAAAAGGAATTTTCACTCCTCACTATTTCTAGTTTGTCATTGGATAGAGGGTCATCATGTCTCATAGCTTCTCCCAAAAAATTATTCTATACAAACACTTGTACTCAATTTATAGTGGACTTTGTGATAGTTATAGGTCAGAAACATTTATTTTTTTGTAAAAAATCCTTATATTAGATCAGCTTCTATCAGTTTCCCATTCCTGCATTCTATTTTTCTTTCTGATTATATTTTACTTTTTGATGCCTGTTTCCAAGAGGATTTAAGGAAGCAACATTGACTTATTGATCCATTCATATATTATTTACCACATTAGGTATTAAGTATTTCTCATATTCCAGCTACCATACTAAGATATTGAAGAAAACAATGACTCACAAAATACATTTGATTCATCCAAAAATTGACTATCAAATGGGTGTCAAAGACAAATATACAGGTTACTGTGATGCAGCATAATGAGGTACTAACATGGGGTAAAGTCACACTGGTCTCTTGAATCTCATTCACTATTTGCCACAGCACTTAGAAGCAAGGTCAAGTCTCTGAGAATTAAACAAAATTGTTTAATTTGGATTTGTTTAACTTGATTTTAACTTCAAATAATTTGTCTAAGGGGCTTAGAAACATTATTTATGAATTGCTTGATACTCTTTAAAGTAATTTTTGTATAAAATATTTAAATAAAGTGATTTTTTCTGAAAGCAAATAGAAGAGGAAACACATTTGTACAAGACTGAAGCCAGATGATTCACAGATATTTCTTGGTTCCCACCAGATAATTCTTCTTAATTTGAACATTTCAGTGTACTCTCCACCAACTACATGCCCAAACCTCTGTTCAGTGTTATAATGGAAAAGTAGTGGAAAAGCATTTAAAATTTAAATGAGGTCAAAACATTTCCTATTAGCAGTTTTGAAAACAATTACAGACACTATACAATGATGCTAAATATAATATCTCTGATTGTCACAATACTAGATAACTTAGTTACGTGGGGTTAAGCAGAGTTACTGGGAAAAGTTGAGAGGAGCTTTGGTAAAGTAATAGTATTTCTATATGTAGAAAAGAAAATATGTCCCTATCTACCTCTCTTTACAAAGATGTCATTTTGCTTTCCTACCACAGTCTTAATTTCTGAAACACTTTGCTGGATCCAAAAATATTTGGTCATCTACCCTATAATTATACATTATTATTATTCTTTCAAAATGTTTCACAAAACTGTGTATATTACCAGACTGGACTAGGAGATAAGGCCAGACTTTGAGGAAAATCTGAATTTCATTATATTTCTCTTTATATAAACTTGCAGACAAGCCCTCATTACCAGGATGGAGATATGTTTGCTGCCATAGCTTGATCCTGTGTTAACACAATTTTGTAAGCTGAAGTCTTCATATTTTGCTTCTCTCCTTTCTCTTTCTTTACTTATTTGAGGGCATTTCATCTAAATCATTGCTTGTTGGACAGTCCTTTGTGAATCATAATCTGCTCTGATACCACTATCAGTGAAAATGGTGCTGTCAACATTTATGTCAACGCTGAGGTTGTAATTTCTGACAGTAATGTTCCTGGGCTTGATCTAAAACTCTCTGTTCATGTTGACAGAGCTGCCTGTCAGAGTCCCTTTGGCCTGACACTTCTAAGTGACTAAGGACTTGGTGGGATTCACTCTAGGAAAAATCTTATTCCAAGTTCTCCCATTAGGTCCATGGCTCATATGAAAGCACTGCTCATGTTACCAAGAGATAAATGAATGTGTAAGAAAAGGGACTCGGGTCAGCAGTAGGTTGCTATATAATGTTCATAACATCTGTGGAAATAAAATATACCAGTGTGAATTTTTCCTGAGGGCTGGATCTTGTCAAGACCCAATGTATAAACCTAAAACCCCATTAAAGAACATCGGTCTTACCTCTTGTATCAAATTTGTTTCAACATAGCTTAATTCTTGTTTCAAATTGCAAAATTATGCTCTGGAATTTCATGATCTGTATGATTAAAATACTTCATTTTGAACATTTCTGCTATATCATACTCATCACGATGCCCCAAATGAGTTGTGTTCCTTCCCTCGTACTATTTTCTTTTTTGGTCAAATATTTCATCTCTCCAGAAATTACTTCCACTTCTCTATAACTATTAGATTAGCAGAATTTAAAGAAGTATAATATTACACAAAGCTAGAGAGTATTTGCAAAGCTGGTGTACCCATATACCCATATGTTGCTCATGACACTGTAAATTGGTATAAGCATTTTCAAAAGTAATTTGGGATTATATAACAAGACCCAATCAGTCTACACTTGAGAATGCATTCTAAGGGGATGATTTGAAATAAGATAAAGGATATATATGCGCAAAAGCATGCATGGCAACATTATTTATAACAGTTAATTTGTTATAAGTAAATGTCCAATAAAAAGGGGCTAAGCACATTATACTGTTTCAAATTGATTAAACTGTATGAAACATTAAAAGACATAAAGTTCACTATTATTTTCTACCTCTGTGACCACATCTTTTCAATCTCCCTTTTCAACTGCTTCTTCTTGTGCAGCCCAGATCAAAACATCCTCTAAGTTCATTTACGCACTTCTGGGCTATGCCACAGCTCTCAGAATCTTCCATCATTGCACACTTCCTCCTGTAAATATGACTTCACTGTTCTCTCCACTAGATTCTAACCCCTTTGTGGATAAGAATTGTGCCTTTTATCACTGTATCCTTGAAGCCTAAATAATGTAAACTATCGAAAAGGATGAACTGAACTGCTCCATATTGAAAAAAATTGGAATTGCTTCTCGGCCTTTTGGCTAAGATCAAGTGTGAAAAAAAAAATGGCTGTAATTCTTTGGTAAGTAGCAAAAGAAAAATCCAAAATAATATATGCAGCATTATAAAAGAGTCAAATGTATATTGATTTTGAAAACAAGGAATCAAGATCACAAAATGGAATTGAATTGATACCAAAATTAGATTGCTGTGTCTATGAGTAATTTCAATGTTGTCATTTTCTTTACTATTTTTAAAATCAAAATTAGAAATGATATCATGTTTAATACCTAATTGCATACACTAGTTCTATAAATTAGATGATTTAAAATAAAGACATGGGTCCTATTTTTAAATTCCATTTTCTGTAAGTCTATGGCAGCTAACAGGTGGATCACTTGGATAAGTCAATAAATTCATCTGAGATTCAATTTCCTCATCTACAAAATGGAGACAATAATACCAATCTGACAATATTGTTACAGAAGCTAAACAAACTAGCTTCTACACATGTAAATATATCTGCAAATAGGATGGAGGAGCTCTTCTGTAACCATGAAAGCAGAGAAAGTCAGTTCAACGTCCTTCAGACAGTATGCAAAGTGAGAAGCAGTGTGTATTATATGCACAAGGAGAACATACTATCTAATTTGCTTCTAGTCCTCAAGTAGTTATTTTTCTTGACCCACAAAATGGAGAGACTTCCTCTGTACACAAACCCTTCCTTCTTAAAGGTTAATAAAATAACAGATTTTTTAAAAAGTAGCCTTCAGAGTCCGTACTTGAGCTTTTGCTTACCTGTCTCCAGTTCCAAAGTTCACACTAATTCAATTAGGTATCACTGATGAACTCCTACAACCTTACTTAATAATTCAAAGTAGTTACCTTATATTTCAAAAAGAAAAAACACATGGCAGAATCAGACTTTATATGTATACACACATATACATACTCCAATTACATATATTCACATATATGCATGAATCAGACACATATATGCACATGTATATATGTATCAGACATATATGTGTATGAATCAGACACAGATATGTATGTGTACGTGCATCGGGCACATATGTGCGAATCAGGCACACATATGTCTGATTACATATACTCATATGCATATGCATATGAATATATGTAATTGGAGTATACTTTGATGCATATACTCTTATATGTGTGTATATACATGCATGTATGTATATGTACATACATATATATGAGTTTTCATAAACACATGCAACCATGAACAACCACCAATTTAGGATTCTGAACAGTTCCACCACCTTAAAAGGAATTCCTTATATGGCCCCTCTGTAGTCAATTCCTCTCTCTCATCTGCTCGCTGGTAACAACCATACTGTTTCATGTTTCTATAATTTTAACTATTTTTCAGAATGGCATATACATGGTATCATATAGCCTTTGAAGTTTGTATTTAACTCAGCATAGTGCCTTTGAGATTCAGCCATGATGCTGGGTGTCTCAGTACTTTGTTTTATTTGTTGATGAGTAGTATCCCATTGTAAGGGTGTATTACAGTTTATGTCTCTGTCAGTTGAAGAACATTTGTGTCATGTTCAGCTTTGGGCAATTATGAATAAAGATACTATAAACATTCAATACAAGTTTCTATGTGAACATATGTTTTAGTTTTTCTTTAGTAAACACTTAGGTGCTGCATTGTCTGGTCATACTTAAGGGGATATTTAACTTTTTAAGAAATCACTTTCCAAAGTGACTGTGTTGTTTTGCATTCTCACTAGCAGTGTTCTCGGTGCTTCATCTCCTTGCCAGTATTTGGTATTGTCACGTTCGTTTTATTTTTCCAGTTTAGTGTGCATCTAATGGTATGTCATTGTATATTTTGGTGTTTTTTATTGTTGTTCAAGTACAGTTATCTTCATTTTCCCTCCACCACTCCCTCTACCCCACCCATCCCCACTTCCCACCCTTGATCCTACCCACTTTGGCTTTGTCCATGTGTCCTTTATACATGTGTATTTTTTGTTTCCTTAGTAGCTAACAGTGTTGAGCATCTTTTCTTATATTTATTTGCCATTAGGATATCACCTTTAAGGGTTACTTTTAGCCTGCATATCTTGTTTTTTGATGTGTCTACTCTGAATATTATAATAACCACTACATCCTTGATACTCACTTCCCCATGGAGCTGTATAAAATCTTTCTGAGTTTAGATTCATTAGAACATCTTACTAAGGAATCACTCAAGAAATATCCCATCGGTGGGCAGAGGGAGGTAAAAAAGAGTGTGTGAGTATCACAAAAGCTCATTCCCTACTCCCCAGTTCCTATGATGATCACAAGTTCCATTGAATGACAACATCAGCAATGAAATCTTGTATTGGCTTTGCAAATGAGGTTCTGTATTAATTTAATGCAATCTACTCCAAACCCAAAATGTAGAGAACTGTGATTAAGAAACCAAAAAATGGCTCTGGCCCATGTGGCTCAGTTGGTTAGAGTATTGTCCGGTAACTGAAAGGTTGTGGGTTCAATTCCCGGTCAGGGCACATACCTGGGTTGCATGTTCCAACCCCAGTCTAGATCTGGATGGGAGGCCACCAATCAATGCCTCTCTCTTGAGTCAATGTTTCTCTTTCTCCCTTCCTCTATCCCCTTCTTGTTCTTTAAAAATAATTAAAAACTGCTCTCAGGTGAGGATAAAAAATGTTTAAGGGGTTATTTATTACCTCCTCTCAGCTAAGGCTCTATTCACCGTGCAGGTAAATAGCTAAGGCTCTATTCACTGTGCAGGTAAATCACTAATATTGGGAACTTTATTCTATATTTAGTGAAGATTTACTATATATAAGACACCATGTTAGTTGCTCAACAAATGTTTGTTGAACTGAACTAAAGATAAAGTTCCTAAACACAATGTTACATAGTATAAATCAAATGTATAACTTACAGTAAATCATTCAAATATTTATATCTGAAAGTCACACTGGGACTTTTTACTAAGCACTAATGGTATGCTAGATATAGTGGATGGCAGAAGGATAGGATGAAAAACATAACCCTAGCCCACAGGGCTTTGTGGTTTTGATTAAAAGACACACATACATGAAGCAGAGGACAAAATATGTACTAAAATCTGCCAAGTTGCACATCGTCACCTGTACAAATGTTAACAATCAAGGTGACTAAAACCATTAAAAAATGGCTTCCTAAAAAGATGGTCCATAATAGGAGCATGATAGATGGTGACGTTAATAATTATAATTTCTTTATTGGGCCCAAAGTACAATGAGACATTAAGAATCAACACAGAACAGTGAAAAATGAGAACACTAATTAGGTCCTGGAACAAAACTTGTCCACCAGGAGAAGAAAGAAATGGAGGTTGAATTTGACAGCTATGCCAGGCTTCAGGTGAGATATGGTTGTGAATGACAGGGAATGTTTCCCAGGTTCACAGAACACACAGGGAGGGACTGGTGCCAGCAATATTTGGAAGAGCAAGCTGAAGACAGATAAAGTTGAGGGAAGTGGGCAACAGAACTACGTGCTAGACATCAGTCTGGAAGTAAAAAAAAAAAAAAAGGTTTCAGGGCATAGGAATATGGACCAGTGCTAAAGCCTTATTTATTTTGGTTTGGTTAAGATGAAGGCATAGATATAGCATCATCTAAGGAATTAGTACTTGAAGAAAGTTCTGTGGTAACCACTGGGACACAAGGCAACAGCTCTAGGAAGGGAAATTTTTATATTTTATCTGCTCATGGAACAGAGATGATGGAACAGGAAGTGGTCCAAGGGCTTGGCTGAGGAAAGCTAGAAAAGACTGAATTGGGAGAATCTAGTTAAAATGCACACTAATGAGCCTGACTGAAGTATAAAAATGTTATAGATATGATAGCCGATGTTCAGCATTTTAACAAAAGGAGGTTGTTGGTATCCCTCTGTAATATTATATTTCACCTGCTCTTGAAATCCAAGATCATACTTTGCGTCACTGGTATGGATCTAGTTATTTTCTATTGGTAATTACATAACTCCCGCCTCCTTTCCAAGGAAGAGGGTCCATTTTACCAACGCAACATACAAATAAATAAAGGCACCAGTGGAGCCAGACCTGCAAGCTTTTGGAGAGTGGATAAAATTTGATTAAATTCTTCTTTTGTTGTTATTATGTTTTCATCACCTTTGTCATTGTGTCTACACTTCTGAACTCCACCTGGGAGAGCAGTAACAAGGTATCACAAAACTGGCTTTTCTCACTCTAATTCCAACCTGCCAGAAGCAGCAAGCATAGGAAATCTCAGGAGAAAACCCCTTGTCATACAATTTACTGCCCAATTTTGCAAACCCAAGAGGTTTAGCTACTAGTAGTTTCCAGAGTTTCAAATATGCTTACTAGTTTGGGGCTATTTATTCATAATAAACTTCTAAATATTCAAGATCAAAACCATAGGTTTTCAGCTTAGAGTCGGCTGATGGATATTGCTTGAGGATTTCAGGGAAAGAGAGAAGCTTAATATATACAGTATGCCATATAATTTTACTTCTCTGTAACTATCTAATATTTACAGTAAAAACTGCACCATTGCCAAGCTCAAAGGGACCTTGGAGATAATCTGCTTTAATGAGTTCATTTTGTAGAAATGTCTGAAAATGAGTTACCCAAGACCACACAGTTATTTAGTAGAAGAATAGATATAAGAACCTGGGTTTACAACTCTGCCCAGGCATATCCTACATTCAGAAATTGAATTGAATTCACTTCAGCAGGAGCCCAGAGCTGTTCTACAAAAGAAGTAAAAGGCACAATATTTTTCCTCAATAGCCTTATGCTGTCTACAAAACACACAGGTAAAGCATATGATTTTTTTTTGACTCCCATGATTCTAAACTAAGTTGAATCCATTGAAATAGTAAATGTGATGCTGTGGTCCAGAGACCTCATAGAGGGTGGGCATTAAGTGATTCTTGAAAGACAACAAGGAGATACATGGACAGATAGATGGGTCCTTTCCATGCTATAATATATGAATAAAGAAGTATAGGGTCATGAGATTAAAAAATGAGAATGAGAATCATGCATGCATGTAATAAAGCAGGAGAAACTATACATAGTCACAGTCACATTCTTAAATGTATACGACTCAAACACTTTAATTATAACAAAAGCATTTAATTTATTTGTAGAATCTTCTTCTGGGCTTTTAAACTAGTATGCAATAAAAGTAAAATTGTATCTAATAAGTATCAAGTAGGAACCATAGATTTATTTGCCATTTTGTTTTTTAGTATGTGACTTTCAATGTGATCATAGTGAGAAAATGGTGTATATATATTATTTTTTTAGTTTTCATGTTAATAATTTTTGTTTTGAAGTATTTAATACTCACATGATATATAAAAAGTAGTAACCAGATGGGAGAAGGGAGGGAATTTCAGGGAAAAAGAGGAAGGGGTCACAAGAACAAGTATAAAGGACACATGGACAAAAACTAAGGGAGGTGGAAATGGAGGGAGATGGGGAGCACTGGGGAGGGGTGGAATGGGATGGGAGTAAAACATATAAAACTGTACTTGAACAACAACTAAAATAAATTTTTAAAAATATTAAAAATTAGTTGCATGAAGTCTCTACATAACTATTTCCCGCTTGCCCCATTGATAATATTTTATGTAAGTATAGTGTAAAAACCAGGATTTTACATTAGTACAATTCTATTATTTTATTTTTAAACCTCACATTATTTTAGTTGTTCATTCTGAAATGTTTCCCTAATTAACCCCAGAACTGGCAAACAGAGGGATAAAACAAGGAAATTATTTAACACCTGATTTAATCAGAGGGCCTGCAAAATCCAGATGGCATGCACAGAGGAACAACCAAAGAGATTTTAAAGACAATTCGTAAAGGCATGGCTAGGATCAGGAGAAAATAAGAGAGAGTGGAGGGGCATACAGTAGCAACAGTAGTTATTAACAGCTTTAAGCTTAAGGTGCAAGTGCAGGGAGCAATTATGAGAGCCCAGAGAGAGAGACAGCCTGTTCTTACTGTAGTGGTTGTATGGCAGACAGGGACCATGCAACTTCTGGGGGGAAATGCAACTACTATGCACCTGTGGTCCTGCGAAAAGCAGGCTGAGAATGAATACACAAATGCATCTTTCCTCCCTGATTTTTCTCTTCTTCTTGCTCTTCCCACCACCCCAAGCCAACCAAAAAGCAGAAGAGAAAACAGTCTATCCATTTAGTAGAAGTTAACTTTCCTGACCACTGAGTAGAGTGAGAAGAGCAGAGGGAAAATAGTCCAGAGTGGAAAACAGGTGCACAGTGTAGTGACACAAAGAACTGATTTTGATCAAAGTACAAACATAAGTCAATGGAGAAAGGACCATTTTTTTAGCAAATGATGCTGAAACAATTTTATTTCCGTACACACACAGATAGACACACACAAAGAAAGCAAAAATAAAACAAAACTAAAAACTAAAACTTTTAATCAAAATATTAAAATTAACTCAAAATGGATTAATGCACTTATCATTAAAAAACTTAATGAAGAAAACAGGAGGAAATCTTTGTAACCTTGGGTTGGACAAAGAATCCTTAGAGTGTTAAGAGCATACTCCATTAAAAATAAAAAAGAAAATGTACTCTGTTCACATTAAAACCTGTTCTTCATCAAAAGATACTTTTAAGAAAATGAAAATATAAGCCCTCACTAGAAAAAAACAAGATATGTACAAAACATATATCTAATAATGAGACTGTGTTCTATATGTATCAAGAACTCCTGGTGGTTGCCAGCTTGGGAGAGCTGAGAGTCAGGCAGTGATGCGCACTGACCCCAATAGTCACCCGGCTGGCTGGAGAATTGGGCTACACGGGGCGCCAGGCTTGAGTAGGAGGAATTTATCAAACAGAGGAGCTGGGGAATCTGTTGTGACAGCCCCGAAGTTGACTCCCAACCCAGCCAGGCAGAGACCCCAGGGTTAAAGGGAAGGCACTGGGACTCCCTCCCGGTAGCACTGGGAAGGGAAGGGTTTGGGCACAAATTTGCTGGATGGAGGCAGCCTAGCCAAGTGGGCACCCCTGCACCACTGCACCCCAGCATCTAGCAATAACCACTGGGGAGAAGCGCTCCGAAGAAAACAAGGACTCCCACATCAAAGATATTGGGGAAAGGAGTCAGACTAGCTGTTGGGACAGTGCTTGCAAGACAGGCTGAGTAAACATTGGAAAGGGAGAAACGCCACAACAATCACTCCCCAGCCTTCTGCAGCCAGCAAGCTCAGAAAAACCGGTTTGGCCAGTTTGAAACCAACAAGAGATGTGTGTGTGTGTGTGTGTGTGTGTGTGTGTGTGTGTGTGTTTAATGATGTTTTTTTAAGTAATTTTTT
The DNA here is from genome assembly GCA_004027735.1 of Carollia perspicillata. NCBI lineage: Eukaryota > Metazoa > Chordata > Mammalia > Chiroptera > Phyllostomidae > Carollia > Carollia perspicillata. The sequence goes on from PVKM010003857.1 coordinate 49,711, forward strand.
TAATTATTATTTTTTAAATTTCCATTACTGTTTTATCCTCCAATTGCTTTTTCCTCTCTTCCCTTCCTTCTTGATTTAGTACTACACACTTTCTTTCCAATTTTTTCTCTCCTTTTTTCCTTCTCCTGCCATTTTTTTTTTAATACCCACAACTGAGAAAAAAACTTGGAACTGTGAAAGGACCTGAGGTGGACTCAAACGGGGCAACTCAACACCTGAGACAGGGAGAAAAATGTCACTGGACTATTGCAGGGAAACTGCAAGTTGCTGCATATTTGGATTATTATTATTTTCTCCTTTTTTCATTATTCCTACATCTTTTATCTCAATAGTATTTTTATATTCCCCTTCTTTCTGTACAGTCTTCTTTGCTTGGCAGGGTATATTGTACCATTTGGCAGGTGTCCTTTGTTCTCTCTTCTACATTGAATTGCTAATTTACTGTCCTTCACATTAATTGTGTTCCATCAGCACACTCCTCAAAGTCCTATACCCCCTATTCAGGTTACTCAGATCACATACATTCTGGCATATGAGTGTTGTTCTAATATCATTGTAAATAACGGCTGTTCCACACAGTTGTAAACACTTCACAGCACCCTCCACAGATACAAGCCCACATCACAGTCTCCTGAACTCTATTATTGGGGAGTTTAACACTATTCTCTCACAAGCTACACCTACGTACGACCCTTTACTCTCACCTTACCCCAGAATCTGACATCCCACAACTTCACTGCTTTCTAGATCCAACCCAAATCCCTTCCCTTCCCAACAAGAGTCTTATCTTCTTCCCATCCTTTCTTAAAAGTGGCCAGTTGGGTTGAAGATCACGGATAACACTATACATAGCCAAAATATATCCTATCTCTTACACTGGCTGCTACTGTAAATATCATAGAATACTCCCCTGCTGTCTTAAACCACGTTGCCTCCCCCTCCAACTGATCACAAAAAAGAGTAGGTGGAAGCAATGAACACCAGGATACCCAAAGGAGACTGCACCACTGAATCTCACAGGCACTCTACCACAGCAGTTCACACCATAAACCCTGGGAACCAGAACAAATCCATTTAAAAAGCGGAAGCTATCAAGAAGAGTATCACAAACAATGAGAAGACAAAGAAATAATCCCCAAATGAAAGGAAAGGAGGAAGCCTCAGAAACAGTGCTAAATGAAATGGAAGCAAGTCAGCTATCAGATATTGAATTCACAGAACTGGTTATCAGGAAGTTCCATGAGATGACAATAAACTACCAGAAACTACAGGAGAACTACAATGAGCTCACTGTAAACTATACCAACATGAAAAAGGAAATAGAAAACATAAACGAGGGCCAAGAGGAAATGAAGAATACAATTGCTGAACTGAAGAACACAGTGGAAGGAATCAAAACCAGGATGGGTGAAGCAGAAAATCAGATCAGCGAGTTAGAGGACAAAGTAGAAAAAAATACCCAGAAGGAGCATGTAAAGGAAAAAAGGCTCCAAAAGAATGAAGAGGGATTAAGAGAAATGCAAGTCAATATGGAGCGTAATAATATCTTTATAATAGGGATACCAGAAGGAGAAGAAGAAAAGCAAGGGATAGAAAATCTATTTGAAAAAGTAATGATGGAAAACTTCCCAAATTTTATGAGAGAAAAAGTCACACAAATCCAGGAAACACAGAGAGTCCCAATCAAAAGGAACCCAAAGAGGCCCACTTCAAGACACATCATAATTAAAATGGCAAAATTCCAAGACAAAGAGAGAATCTTAAAGGCAGCAAGGGAGAAGAAGGAAGTAACATACAAGAGAGCCCTGATAAGGTTAACTGCTGACTTCTCAATGGAAACACTCCAAGCCAGAAGAGAATGGCAAGAAATATTCCAAGTAATGAGAACCAGAGGCCTGCAACCTAGGCTGCTTCACCCAGCAAGGCTCTCAATCAAGATAGAAGGCCAAATAAGAAGCTTTCCAGACAAAAGAAGTCTAAAAGAATACACCTCCACCAAACCAGCTCTGCAAGACATGCTAAAGGGACTGCTTTAAGGAAAGGAAAGAAAAGAGAGAGAGAGAGAGAGAAACACAAGTACGAAAATGACAATGAATAAGAACCTATCAATAATAACCTTAAATGTAAATGGATTAAATGCTCTAATTAAAAGACATAGAATAGCTGAATGGAAAAAAAGCATGAACCACACATATGCTGCCTACAAGAGACCCACCTCACACAAAAGACCTACACAAACTGAAAGCGAAGGGCTGGAAACAAATTTTCCAAGCAAATGGACAGGAAAAAAAAGCCAGGGTAGCAATACTCATATCAGACAAAATAGACTTAAAAAAAAGAGCCATAAAGAGAGACCCAGGAGGTCACTTCATAATACTCAAGGGAAGACTCCACCAAGAAGACATAAGCATTGTAAATATATATGCACCCAACATAGGAGCACCCAAATACATAAAGAAAATTTTAGAGGACTTCAAGAAAGATATTCATAGCAACACAATTATAGTAGGGGATTTTAACACACCACTCTAAAAAATGGACAGATCTTCCAAACAAAATATCAACAAAGATATCGTGGCATTGAACAACCCCCTAGCTGAAATGGACTTAACTGATATATGTAGAACCCTGCATCTGAAAGAACCTAAATCCACATTCTATTGAAACACACATGGAACATTTTCAAAGATAGACCTCATGATAGGGCACAAAACAAGCCTCAACAAATTCAAGAAAATTGAAATCATACCAAGCATTTTCTCTGACCACAAGGGACTGAAATTAGAAACCAACTCTGAGGGAAAAAACTCAAAACACTCAAAATCATGGAGACTGAATAGCATGCTATTAAACAATGAATGGGTCAAGAATGAAATTAGGGAATAAATCAGAAAGTTTCTGGAAACAAATGAAAATGAACTTACAACAATCCAAAACTTATTGGACACAGCAAAGACAGTCCTGAGAGGGAAGTTCATAGCATTACAGGCCTACCTAAAAAAGATAGAAACATTTCTAACAAACAACCTAACCCTACGCCTACAAGAACTCGAGGAACAACAACAGAAACAGCCCAGAGCTAGTAGAAGGAAGGAAATAACCAAGATCAGAGCAGAATTAAATGACATAGAGACTAAAAGCAAAATACTAAGGATCAATGAATCCAGGAGCTGGTTTTTTGAAAAGATAAACAAAATTGACAAGCTTTTAAGCAGGCTCATCAAGAAAAAAGGAGAGAGGACCCAAATAAACACAATCAGAAATGAAAGAGGAGAGATTACAACTGACACCACAGAAATACAAAGGATTGTAAGAAATTACTATGAGGAGCTATATGCCAAGAAATTTGAAACCCTAGATGAAATGGACAAATTTCTAGAAAAATATAATCTTCAAAAACTCAGTGAAGAAGAAGCAGAAACCAAGAACAGACCAATAACAGCAGATGAAATTGAAGCAGTGATCAAAGAATTTCTGACACACAAAAGCCCTGGACCAGATGGTTTCACAGGATAATTATACACAGCATTTAAGCAAGAACTAACTCCTATCCTTCACAGACTATTCCAAAAAATTCAAAGTGATGGAAGACTCCCAAACTCCTTCTAAGAAGTCAGCATCATCCTAATCCAAAACCAGATAAAAACAAAACAAAGAAAAAAAACTTCAGACCAATATCTCTGATGAACATAGATGCTAAAATCCTCAACAAAATATTGGAAAACCACATCCAGCAATACATTAAAAAGATCATACAACATGGCCAAGTGGGATTCATCCCAGGGATGCAAGGATGGTTCAACATTCGCAAATCAGTAAATGTAATATATCACATAAACAAAAGCAAAGACAAAAATCACATGATCATATCAATAGATGCAATGCGGAAAAAGCATTTGACAAGGTACAGCATCCATTTATGATAAAAACACTCAGCAAAGTGGGAATAGAGGGAGCATTCCTCCACATAATAAAGGCCATATATGAGAGACCTACAGTCAACATCATACTAAATGGACAAAAACTAAAAGCTTTTCCACTAAGATCAGGAACAAGACAAGGTTGTCCACTTTCACCATTTCTATTCAATATAGTTTTGGTAGTTTTAGCCACAGCAATCACACAAGAAAAGGAAATAAAAGGCATCCAAATAAGAAAGGAGGAAACAAAATTGTCACTGTTTGCAGATGATATGATAGTGTACATGGAAAAATCCTATAGACTCTACCCAAAAACTGCTCAACCTAATAAATGAATTTGGCAAAACAGCGGGATACAAAGTCAATATCCAGAAATCAAAGGCATTTTTGTATACCAACAATGAAATGGCAGAAGCAGAAATCAAGAAAAAAATCCCATTCAATATAGCAAAAAGAAAAATAAAATACCTAGGAATAAACCTAACCAAGGAGATATAAACCTGTATGTAGAGAACTACACAACACTGAAGAATGAAATCAAGGAAGACACAAACAAATGGAAACATATACCGTGTTCATGGATTGGAAGAATCAACATCATCAAAATGTCCATATTACCCAAAGCAATATACAGATTCAGTGCAATACCTATCAAAGTACCAATGGCATATTTCACAGACATAGAACAGACACTTCAAAAGTTTATATGGAACTGTAAATGTCCCCGAATAGCAGCTGCAATTCTGAGAAAGAAGAACAAAGTAGGAGGGATCACAATACCTGATACCAAACTGTATTACAAGGCCACTGTAATCAAAACAGCCTGGTACTGGCATAAAAACAGGCACACAGACCAATGGAACAGAACAGAGAGCCCAGAAATAAACCCAAGTCTCTAAGGTCAGTTAATATTTGACAAAGGGGGCAACACCATAAAATAGAGTAAAAATAGTCTCTTCAACAAATGGTGTTGAGAGAACTAAACAGCTACGTGCAAAAAAATGAAACTCGAGCACCAACTTACACCATACACAAAAATAAATTCAAGATGGATAAAGGATAGATTCATCCTAGAGGAGAACATAGGCAGGAAAATCTCAGATATCTCACACAGCAACATTTTTACTGATATGTCCCCCAGAGCAAGGGATATAAAGGAAAGAATAAACAAATGGGATCTCATCAAAATTAAAAGCTTCTGCACAGCTAAAGAAAACAGCATTAAAATAAAAAGAGACCCAACTACATGGGAAAACATATTTGCCAATGATACCTCAGACAAGGGTTTAATCTCCAAAATATACAAAGAACTTACACAACTCCACTCCAAGAAGATAAGCAACCCAATCAAAAAATGGGCAAAGGACTTGGACAGGCATTTCTCCAAGGAGGACATACAGAGGATTCAGAGACACATGAAAAGATGCTCAATATTGCTAGCCATCAGAGAAATGCAAATTAAAACCACAATGAGATACCACTTTACACCGATAAGAATGCCCATCATAACCAATGCAACAAACAACCAGTGTTGGAGAGGTTGTGGAGAAAGGGGACCCTAGTTCACTGCTGGTGGGATTGCAGAC